>CATIWK010357850.1:0-10099 GCA_949634005.1 Mallotus japonicus
TGAGTACTTTTGTACTCATTTTACTCTGTTTTATAAATGTTTTCAGATAACAGGGCTTGATAGTTGGTGAAAAGAGTTGAGTGGGTGTGGAGAGAAGTCTCAGAGTAAGGTTGGCCAATATCCTCATTAGATGAGCCTTTATTTAATTTTATTAAACATGATTTGAAAAGTGTAGAAGAGTAAGCTTTAGTATCCATCTTGGGCTATGTGAGAAGAGATGAGATACTAATCGTCCACCTCGGGCTACGTGAGACGGGGTGTGACATAAAACAAAGGTCACCAAGTCAGATGAAGGCCCAAAGAGCTCAAGGCTTTGTTTACTTGCAGAAAATAATTTTCTGTTTTCTAACTCTAGTTTTCTTAGAAAACTGAATTTTCATTTTCCATAAAAAACTATAGAAAATTTAGAATATTATGTTCATTTGTTAAATCTAGAAAATTGTTTTCCAATTTCAAAAATTATATTAATTATTATGATTTATTTCTTTTTTGCATATTTTTATGTTAGTACAATGAAATGGTTCTTATACAATTCTATATTATATTTAAAAATAAATTTTTTTATGTTTCTTTAGATTATTTTTATCTAATAAACTTATAATAAAAATACTCAAATACTAAATTTATAAAAACATATCGATACAATTATAAATAAATAAATGTGCATAAAAATAATTTATAATTAAAGTATAGCTAGTTCACTACTACGATAAAAACTTAATCAGGCATAGCAAATAAAAAGAACCCGGCCAATTGCAATACAGTGAGCTGGCCTATTTATATATAGCATCATATGGATCTAAGAAATATGTTATACTACCATAAAAATCCCCCAAGTCTAAATTATTTGAAACTAAAAAAAATTAAAAAACACCAAACACACCTTTTAAGTAAATAGGTGGAAGAGAACAAAGATAATGAGTGAATGAATTATTGCTAAAAAGATAACTGAGAGTGTTTATTTATTTATTTATTTATTTTTGAGAAACAAATATAATTAGAGTTGTATATGATTAAGTTTAATGTGTGTGTATATATAAGGAGAGAGAGAGAGATAGTTTAGTAAAATTAGAACGTTAGAAAAACAAAATAATCCAAGATTTTGAAAATAGTTGATTATTGCCAAAAATAGGTAATAGCTAAAAATTATTTGTTACTAAAAAATAAGTATTCTAACGTTTTAAAAAATTGTGTACATAAAATCCATTGTAAAAAAATAGGTAATAGTTAACAATTTAGGTTATAGTAACGTTTTAAAAAACTTATATGTATAAAATCTATTGCTAAAAAATAGGTTATAGTTAACAATTTGATAGATTTCCTTTTTTTGGAGAGAACAATTGGATAGATATTCTAATGTTAAGTAAATTGTATACAAATAAAATTCATTTTGCAACATTATTTCAAACTCATATAAAAAAAAAAAAAAGAGACGTTAAAAAATTAAAAAAAATATTAAAAGTGATTGGTTGGGAATCAAAGTGTGATTGAATTATATAAATCCCCGTGTTTTCCAATTAGAAAACAATATAAATTAGGTTTCCAAATTCTATTAAGAATTTTGAAAACAAGAAAATTGTTTTCTTTGGAACAATTTAGAAAATTGTAGCATTTGAATATAAAACTCTATTTTCCATTTTCTATAGAAAATTTTTTTAGAAAACACCTCTTGTTTTCTACAAGTAAACAGCCCCCAAATGTTTCAATTGATGGCAGCCCATCAAAGTCTGGTCCTCATGCTATCTCTTCCTTAGCTGAAAAGTTTGAAAGTGCAATGCTTACTATGGAATCATTGCTGGGCAACTCCTCCATTGACAAAGCAAAGCAGATTTCTTCTGTTAAGGGACCTAAGGCAGATGACAAAAAAGTAAGGAGATTCAAAATGAAGAACTTAACTCGGTCCCACTCTGCTTCGTCTTTGGTTAAGGATGATTCTGCCCCTAGTAACCACGCTCCATCCAGTTCCTCTTAGAAGCTAGGCTTCTAATTCTCTTTTGTTTTTTGCTTACGGATAGTTAGTCATAATTATTTACTTGAACCCCTTAACTTTATATTAGTAGAAGTAAAAATAGTGACTATCTCTGGTTCTGGATGTCTCTCATGGGATTTGCTTGTATGTTGGTCTTTCTTCAATGAAATCTTATCGTTAAAAAAAAAAAAGTAGGTTCCACTTTTACTCTGTCAATATTTTGGCATGAAGAATTTGGTCAGCAGCACCACATTAACTATGAATAATAAAGTTCAACAACTTAGATTGAATAAAAAAATGTTAAGACACCAAAATAAAATAAATTAAAAATTGAGACATTACATATGTTCCTAAATAATTGTCGTTTAAGAATTTTTCACATAAATTAAAGAATGTATTTAATATATGTATAAAATATTATACTATCCCTCAACCAATTATTAGTTTTATATAGAGTATCAAAATAAGTAAATATCTATTGATTTAATTCTCTTATATTAAATAAAGATAAAATAGGAAAAAAAAGTAATTAAAATACATTGGTAACTTAAAACGATAATTATTTAGAAATAAAATTAAAATTTTAAAATAATAATTATTTAAAAACAGAAAGAATACCAAACATGCCAGTTTTTCAAAAAAAAAATATTTGCATTCTGTCTAAATAAATCAAATTAGTCAAATTAGTGAAGTTTTGATACTGTGATCCGGGGGGGGACATGTGAATCCGAAACGCGAAAATATTTCAAAACTCAAAACAAGATCCATTTCCCGCCCAAAAAGAGACCTCCCAAATTTAAAACTCACAATTTACACTGATCGGCTTTCATTTTCTAATCTTTCTTCGAAACCCCCTCTTTTTAAATTCAATCAACATAAAAAACCCAACTCTCCTATTAATTTGTTATCTATTTATTGTTAATCTTAATCCCATGTCAGCTCCATCCACGCGCCGCCTTAAGGACCGAAACGGCACCACCGGAGCCAAAATCGCGGCTGTTCAGAAACCCACAAGAACCCTCACCCCAATTTCCAATTCAAGCCCCAATCCCAACTCCGCCGTCAAAAAATCAGCTTCCGGCAAAGATAATCCCAAGCTCATTTCTCGGACCCAGAAGCCCACCATCCGACCCGTCCCAAGGGTCGATAAGGTTGCCGCTGCGGCGGTTGTTCAGGCTAGTGACGGTGGTGAAGGTCGCATGCGGTGGTCAACGTCATCGGTGCCCAGAGGTAGGAGTTCAAGCCCATCTGAGTTCATTAGGGTTTTTAGAGATTCTAAGATTTCTAAAGGCGAGAGCGATAATCGCGCGGTTTCTAGTGCAGGGAAAAAGAATGGGGCTAGAAACTTTAGAGATTGTAAAGAAAATAATGGGATTAGTGTAGAAATAGTGAAAAAGAGTGGACTTTATGATTTAAGTGATGTGAAAAATGAGGAACATGAGAAGAATTTAAGTGGGTTAAGAGCTTTTAGTGGTAATTCTCATGGAACGGTAAAATCCAGAGATGTCAGTGATTTGGGTGATTCAGATTTAGACTCAAAAGCACAAAAAGGTGTTAAATTAAATAAGTTATGTGCAGATAAATCTGATTGTTTTAAAGAGTCAAGTGAGAAAACTAGTAAAGTTAAGGTCTTGGATAATTTAAAGGAAAAATCTTTGACTGAAGATGGTACAGGCAGTAAGACTGGTGTTAAATATCCAAGCAAACTTCATGAGAAGCTTGCTTTTCTTGAAGGGAAAGTGAAGAGGATTGCATCTGATATTAAGAGGACTAAGGAGATGTTAGATATGAATAACCCTGATGCGTCCAAGGTGATACTTACTGATATTCAAGACAAGATTTCAGGGATTGAGAAGGTGATTGGAAACGTTGGAGGTGATTCATTCAAGACTGGTGGAAATGAAGGTGGACAGAATGAGGTTGCTGGAAAAAATAAAATTGAGAAAGTGGATCAGGTGAAGGGTTCAGTTAAAGGACTGAACAAAGAGGAACTTGAAGCAAGGCTTTTTCCTCATCACAAGTTGCTTAGAAATCGAAAACCGTTGAAGGAACCATCAGGAAGTTCACAGAATTCCAGTGAGTCTATTGTTCCTGAGTCAACTAGTGAGTCAAATCCTAAGGAGAAGTTGTTGAGTCCTATTGAAGAAAATCCAATAACACTAGAGTTTTTGGCTTCACTTAATAAGGATGCTATGGTAACTCTGAGAGATACAGCAGTGAGTTTAGAATGTAGGGAAGTTAGAGAAACTGATAGTGCTGCAGCTTCTGGAAAACAAGATTCTTCAATTATGTTCCATGGGAAGAGTGAAGAGGAGCTTGTTCTCACGACCGATGAGACATTTGAGGAGTTTGGTGACCAGGAAAATAGCCCTGTGCATGTAATTAGTGAGGAGACTGAAGATGCTTGTGTCTATCAAGTGAATGAAATAGGCACTAAAAGTTCTACAGGTGGATGGTTTGTGTCGGAGGGGGAGTCTGTTCTTCTTGCTCATGATGATGGGTCATGCTCCTTTTATGATATAACAAATTCTGAGGTATGTAGGAGCACCATTTTCTCTGTTTGACTGTGAACTTCCATTGTGCTTAATCATCATCATCTTCTATTCTGTGCACCAGTAACATTTTAAGAATTATATTGTCTACTAATGGCCCATGTTTTATTTCAGGAAAAGGCTGTATACAAGCCTCCAGTGGGAGTCTCACCTAATATATGGAGAGATTGCTGGATAATCCGTGCACCTAGTGCTGATGGATGCTCCGGGAAGTATGTTGTGGCTGCTTCTGCTGGGAGTACTCTTGATTCAGGTTTTTGCTCGTGGGATTTCTATACAAAAGATGTGCGAGCTTTGCACTTGGAGGATGGAGATATAACCACCTCAAGGACAGTGCTAGCTCCCTTATCCAATAATGCTACATATAGAAGAAATTCTTTGTCGGGATCGGTGTTGCCTGAAACTTATCACTGGTGGTACAGGCCATGTGGACCTCTAATTGCATCTACTGCCACCTGCCAAAGGGCAGTCAAAATATTCGATGTACGTGATGGAGAACAAATAATGAAATGGGAGGTGCAGAAGAGTGTTTTAGCAATGGATAATTCGAGTCCTGTGCAGTGGAGAAACAGAGGAAAGGTGGTTATAGCAGAAGCAGAAACAATTTCTGTATGGGATGTAAACTCTCTTACCCAACAATCGCTATTATCTATTTCTTTGTCTGGTCGAAAAATCTCTGCTCTTCATGTGATCAACACTGATGCTGAATTAGGTGGTGGGGTTCGGCAAAGGTACCATCTAATCGATGCTGTCACTAGTTGTCATATATTTCCTGATAATCTTATAATCTGCTTTTGCTGCTTTACTTGATTTATGAATGATAGATTATCCCTGCATGATTGGTGTTAAGTCTTGTTGGCATCAATTTGTTTGATTCTCTTTTGTCAATTCTTTCTGCCAATTATTCCCCACTAATAAAGAGAGTCAAGTGTCTTTGAACAGGATATGTGGTCTTATTCTGTAAAGAAGCCAAAGCAATTTTGTGTTACTAATCATATGATACTTGAAATTTGAATTTATCCGTCTTTTGAGTCCTCCCATGGTTTTCACTTAGTTAACTTATATCAGCCAAGTTCTAGCCTGGGGTCTGTGTAAGTTGTCCTTTCTGTCTTTTTTTTTTTTTCCTCTCTCCAGTCCTATTTGGATGCTATCCCATTTTTTTTCCTCATCTTTGATGCAGTTGCTCTACTCTAACTGAAATGTATGAAGATATACTTTGAACTTGATTACTTGACTTAATTGCTTTTTTAAAAGTTTTTCCTTGGCCTTTTGTCTGTCTTATGTGTGCTTTGATGTTTCTTCATATCTTGTTCAAATAGAGTCCACCATGTCTCTTGATTTTGAACCCCTGGTTCCTGAAATTTTATATCTTGCGTCTTGTCGTCAATTTTTGTCTTCTGATCATGTGTATTCTCTCTCGATTATTCATAAAAATATGTATATGTTTGTATTTCATGTCATGCCATGTATGTAACTGGTATTAACAATTGTGAATCAGCTGATATTTGAATGAGAGCATCAGTTTTTGAAATAAATACATGCCATGCATCAATGAGGAGAAGATTCTGGAAGAGCTTTTTACCATTGCCAAAAAGTGTTTGATTGAAATGATGGCATGTTTTACACCAATGATGTATCAATGCTGTTCCTTGTCCAATCATTTCTTTTTCTACATTAATTATCTTGTTTTTCCTTTCATTAATTGATTGAGGCATTGGTAGAGATAGTAGCAATACTGTTCGCAAGTGTATGAGTAGGATTTAATCATCGCATAGTCTGCCTTTTAATTGCATTCATGTTAAATTTATAGTAAAATTCTCCTGGCAATCGTGTAATTGATTTTTTCAATCCAGAGTAAGTTCTGCAGAAGCTGAAGGAAATGATGGCGTATTCTGCACCCCGGACTCTATTAATGTATTAGACTTTCGCCATCCATCTGGCATAGGTCTTAAGATACCAAAAATTGGTGTCAGTGTGCAGTCAGTCTTCACTCGGGGAGACTTGATCCTCATTGGCTGTACTAATATGAGGTCTTCTGGGAAAAAACAGCCATGTTCACAGGTGCAACAATTCTCATTGCGCAAACAAAGGGTTGTCAACACTTACTCAATGCCAGAATCCAATGGTTACTCACATCACTCAGCTATAACACAGGTTTGGGGAAATTCAGAGTTTGTAATGGGTGTTTGTGGGCTGGGGCTGTTTGTTTTCGATGCCCAGAAAGATGACGGAATGCAGTCTTTCACTGCTGATTATGGCTGCACACAAAATGTTAAAGATGTTATTGGTCCAGATGACTTGTATTCCCCTTCTTTTGATTACTTGTCGTCCCGGGTCCTCCTTATATCGAGAGATCGTCCAGCACTATGGAGGCACTTATCATAGGTGTTGAATTACAGATGCTGGACGCTGGCTGTAATTTGTATTAGATAAGATGAGTGTTAACAGTTAATGTTCTGTTGTATCTGTATGCTATGTGAGATTGAAACAATGCTATTTACTGAAGCAAAGCTTATTTATATACAAAAGGTATTTGGGAGGCCATACGGATAATTTTATCTTAACTTGCATCTAACAATAGCTTTCTAATTGGGGATGTTTGGTTTAGTTAGTGGAGTGAAACTGATAATTGTTCAGTTTTCATAAGCTATAAATATAATTTGGTTAATTTTTTTGAAAGGATAACCGATAGCTATTGAGATATCTATCAGCTAATTGGAGTTTTTTATAAATAATTTCTATGTATTCAAATATAATTATTTAATTAACCTTATTTTTTTAAATATAATTATTAAATTATCTTTATCTCTTTAAATTAATAACTATATTTTTATATGTTAAATTTTCCTTTCATATTCTTTAGTTATTTGTTAAAATTTCTTTGAAAATGTGCAAATATATATATATATATATATATTATTGTTATACAAATAATATTATTGTTATTATATAATTTTATTGCATTTAAGTATATTATTTTTAAAATTTAAAAATTTTAAAATATAATCGAACATATAAATAAATAAATTATATTGAATGTAAAATTTGAACACTCAAAAATTAATCAACATTTATAATAATCACTAAACATCAACAAATGTAAATGATTTTACCATGCACATAACATTAATCGGCTATCAACTACTAGCAAAACAATTTAGCCAAATAGACCCTACATTCTAATGTATGCTTGAGGAAGGTTTACAGTAAAATAAACCTAACCATAACAATAGAGAGTTAGGGACTGTTTGGTTAAACTGCTGTTGATAGATGATAGTTGTTGCTAGTAGCTGATAGATGATAGTTGTTGCTGGTAGCTGATAGCTGATAGTTGATAGCTGGTGACTATTAGATGATAGCTAATCGATACTAAGTGTTTAGTAAAATTATAGCAATGGTTTCTGATAGTATATTTAACTACATATATAGACATTATATTAGAAATAATGAGTTAGTAAAATTTTTTTTATTAACAAAATTATTAATATTTTTATTTATGTGGTTAATATTTTTAAATAAAGAGCTATTGGTGAAAAGCTCCAAATTGGAGCTTATATGAACTGGTATTGTTTGGACATCTAACAGTTACTAGCTCCTTTTTAAAAAAAAAAAATAACCAAAGGGATTTTTCTAGCACTTGAGAGTTGAACAGCTATCAGATGCATTACAACAGTTAAAACAAACACCCGTAATGTTAAAGAAACTAAACCTTGAGTGGTTCAATTTTTTTTTTGTCAAAATAAAATATTTCATTAATTAAATATTAATATATAAGGAAGAGAATAAGATTTTTAAAATACTAACAATACCAACTAATCTTGCTCTTAAACTACATAACATTAAGAAGAAAAAGAAGATAACAACAAAAAAAGAAACCAAAAACAGCCACAAATACAAAGATACAACGGTGCCGCATTTTGAAGATGAAATTTTTGGCCAATAGGAGAGCCAAATTCTGATATGGAGAAATTTGAATTCCAGATGATAAACCGGAATGAAACTCTAGCATCCTCCGTGCAAGAATGAGTGTGGCAAAATCCATTTTACAAACCATAAAGAAAACCTTGAATATTAGGTAGGCTAAATCAAGGTTCACAAAAATCAAGAGGTCATCTTCTTCCATTTCTTCAATAGATCCACAAAAATCAAACCTTCCTTACATATTTAGAGAACTCTCATGAAGAAAGAGCAAAATTCCCACAGAAAAGACAACAAAAGAGAGATAAACCTAAATCTAAATAATCTATAATTATTCTAGAAAAACAAAATAAAATATACAGAATAAACAAGGAGAGGACCGATTTCCGTCCTCCACGAATAACTCAAGTGGAAAAATATGTGAACATTCAATTTGAGGAGATCAGGGATCGAAACCCCCACCCCCTATCTCCTTCTCTTGTGGTGTTGAGAATTAACCACTTAATCTATGTTAAAAAAAAAAGACCGATTTCCAAGTCGGTCCCTGTAAAGAGCTAGTAACAAAAGTTATACCAAGTCGGCGGGAGAAAACTCTGGAGGAGACGAGAAGAGGTTGTGCACTGGTTTATTAAAAGGGTTTTTGAGTGGTTCAATTCTGTTACTACCGCAACTACCGTTATGATTAATTATGTTCAATATTTCTTAACTAATACAACTTAAAATGGTAAAAGTAGGCTGGTTACCTACCTGTACCTGTACAATGGCACAACAATTGTAAAGCTAGCTTGCAAAACAGGGAACTCATCACCGTCAAGTCTCTGCAAAATGTTGCTGAAAATCCCTGTGAAAATTTTAAAACAAAAGAAATCTATCTATACTTACAAGCAATTGGAGATATTGTGACAGATTGATAATTTAGCTATTTACCATTTTTTATCATATAGTTTTCTTTTTAATTTTTTTAATTAATAAGAAGATTATATGATTTATACATTAATGGATTGCACAAATAAGAGGCACACCTATCCTTAGATAAAAAAATTTCTATAAATTGATGATAAGAATGCCCTTATTTTTTTTTCTCATGGGCACTTCACAGTGGGATAATAAATTAAAGACCCCATCATCATAGGTGAGCCATCAATAAGATAATTAAATTAAACTATGAGGAAATATTAATTTCAACACCCTAATATTTTTTTTAACATGTTAGTTTTAAATTAAAAGCAGATATAATTTAAAAGTATTTGACATTTTATATTATAATATTTTATATAACATAAATTTTTTATGTAATGAGTAGTTGATTGTGTGTTAGATTATAGTGTTTTGGGTGTGTTTTTTAGGTTGATTAGTGATTTGAATAAACTAAATATATGTAAATAAGATGATTTTGTATTCTTAGAGGACACTTATAGTAGCAAAAAATATCTTTACAAAGAGCAAGGAAGAGAAGAAGATTGAGAGTCAAGAATTTCAAAAATATTTTCTATTCTTTTTCTCATTTTCTTGTAATTGAATAATAGGTTTTCTCGTGATACCTTGATTTTGATGTTGAATGTTAATATGATAAGCTAAACTTGTTATTATTAGGAATTATGAATCTCACTTGATCTAAACTTTTGAATCCAATTATCCATTTATGTTATTGTATATTGTG
>CATIWK010357859.1:0-14562 GCA_949634005.1 Mallotus japonicus
GCATGCTTGATGTTGGTTTATTTTCATAGTGATGATGAGAATTAAGCTATGACTTTGAATCTCAATTGATTGATGCATGTTGAGTTGAGTAGCTACTTGAGAAAGAGTACTCAATGATCTTTAAAAAGCCTAAGATATGCATTAGGAGTTGATTTATTCTATCAAATTAACTTAATGAAAATATGGTGCTTAATCTCCCAATAACATGTCTTCCAATTGATTTATTCCTTTATTAATTTGAATAGTAATAGCTTGATTTATACTTTTTATTTATTTGTTATTTAGTTTATTATTTGTTTAGTTCAAATCACAATTGCCAGCTCTAAACAATTACAATCAAGACTAATAGGTGCTTAGTATCAATCCTTATGGGAACGATACTTTACTCACTATTTTATTACTTGTCGACCTGTACACTTGTGGTGTGCGAATCAAAGTCAACAAGTTTTTAGTGTCATTGCTGGGGGTTAGGCAACTAACATCACAATTAGTGAAGATTATTTCGGATTAGAGCATTTATTTCTTTTATACTGTATTTTTGACTTATTTGCTCTGTTTTAGGAACTCTTATGGTTGTGTATGCACAACACTAGATGTGCAGGAAAAGAACCATTGCTCTTTGTTCTGGATTTGTCTAAGTTCAAGAAGGAGAACCGTAGGAGGCCAAGGAGTGCATCTAGAGACATGGCTACACAACAAGGAGCTTAACAAGCCACAACTGAGCAAATTCTTCTTAAGTTTGTTATGCTCGGTTTGGATGGGGCTCAACAGAGTATTACTAGACCGAATATACAAGCCAACAACTTTGAAATCAAGACTGCTCTTTAATAAATGATTCAATCCACTATCCAATTTCATGGCTTACCTTTAAAGGATCCAAATATACATATAGCAAATTTCTTGGAGATTTGTGATACTTTCAAATACAATGGAGTTTCTGATGACGCCATTCGCTTAAAACTTTTTCCATTTACACTCAAGGATTGAGCCAAAGCTTAGCTTAATTCTCAGCCACCAGCATCCATCATTGCATGGGATCTTTTTGTAAAGGGGTTCTTAGTTAAGTACTTTCCACCCATAAAGACAGCAAAGATCATCAAAGACATAACAACTTTTCAGCAATTTAAGACTGAATCTTTGTGTGATGCGTGGGAAAGATTTAAAGAGTTACACCGAAGTTGTCCACACCATGGTCTTCCTAAGGACGTTCTTATTCAAACCTTTTATATCAGTGTAATGAGGTCCACTACGGACACCATAGATGTAGCTGCGGGAGGATCACTTATGCTGAAGACTATTGATGGTGCTTTTGAACTTTTGGAGGAAATTGCAAACAATAATTATTTGTGGCTATCGGAATGACAATTGGCTCCTAAATAAGGAAGGAAATTTGGAGTTGATGATGTCACATCCATTCAAGCATGACTTGCTATACTAACTAAACAAATTAGCAACTTAATATCAAGAGGTAATGCCATTCCACCTTCTTCCACTATATTTTGTGAGCACTGCCATATGCTTGATCATTCAATAATTGAGTGTGGCTTTAAAAGTGGAAACATGTATGGGGATGGTACATTGGAGAATTGCAGCTACGTTAGGAATCAATTCCAACCAAGGTAACCAAGCAATAATCTATACTCAAACACCTACAATAAAGGTTGGAGAAACCACCCTAACTTCTCATGGAGCAACAGTCAGAATTCACAAGGCTTCTCTAATCAATTCTCTAAACAACCACGACCACTTGGATTTCAAGCTAAGTCAATTAATGAGAAGTTTGCAGCCATAGGGATAAAGCTCGACAAGTTCTATAATGTTGTCACTTTCAAAATGGCCAACTAAAATGACAAGTTCGACCAAATTATCAAGAACCATGCTTATTCAATTCATAACATTGAAGTTCAGCTTGGATAATTGGCAAATGTAGTTACAACAAGAGCTCAAGGGCATCTACCAAGCAACACGAAAGTCAATCCAAAAGAACAAGTGAATGACGAGGAAAATTAAGAGATGAAAATTGAAAAAGTACAAGAGAAAGTTCAAGAAAAAAAGCTTAAAGAATCAAAAGAAAAATAAGTGGAGCAGCCACCCATCATTGATACATCTAAGTATGCTCCAGGGTTGCCTTTTCCTTTGAGACAAAGAAAGATGAATGATGATAAGAAGAGGTTTGCAAAATTCTTGGAAACTTTCAAAAAATTGGAGCTAAAGTTACCTCTTTCAAAAGCTTTGAATGAGATGCTAAAGTACACAAAGTTCCTTAAAGATATTATTACTAATAAGTGAAAATGGAATGAGAATGAGATAGTGCCTCTAACGGAGATGTGTAGCTCCATCATTTCGAGGAAGATTCCAGTCAAGCTAAAAGATCCAGGGAGTTTTACAATTCCTTGCACTCTTGATTCTAAAGGATTTTCTAAATGTTTGTGTGATTTGGGAGCTAGCATTAATCTTATGCCTCTTTCTCTTTTTAGGGAGCTAAATCTTGGAGAAGCTATTGATACAAACATGACTCTTCAGCTAACTAATCACTCAATCAAGAAGCCATATGGAGTGGTTGAAGATATGCTTGTCCGAGTTGACAAATTTGTATTTCCGATTGATTTTGTGATTCTAGATTTTGAGCAAGACAAGCATTGTCCCTTGATTTTAAGGAGACCATTTCTCAACACCGAAAAAGCTTTGATTGATGAGTTTGAAGGCAAAATCACATTGAGAGTTGGTGATGAGAAAGTGGAATTCATCATGTCTAAGTTAATGAAGTAACCCTTGTGTGAAGAAGAGTCATATATGAGGGTTGAGGTTACTGATGATTGTGTAAAGGAAGTTCAAGAGAAGAAAGAGTTTTCCAAGCATTTAGAAGAAGGGTACCTACATGAGGAAAAAAGTGTGATTTTACTCAACCTAAACTCCTCATTAGAAGTGACACTCCAACACCACCATCCGTCAAAAAGCCACCCAAGTTAGAACTTAAACCCTTGCCTAACTACTTAAGTTACACCATTTTTGGGGAGGGAGACATATTACCCATCATAATTTCTAACAAACTCATAAAGGAACAAGAGATTCAAGTGTGTGAGGTAGTTAGAAAAAGGTGGAAAGCTATGGGGTGGCAGATTTCATATATCAAGGGAATCAATCCTTCTTTTGTGATGCATCGAATTAGAATGGAGGAAGGGTGTAAGGCCACAGCAGAGAGACAAAAAAGACTTAATCCGAATATGTAGGAGGTGGTAAAAAAGGAGATAGTAAAATTACTTGATGCTAGGATTATTTACCCTATCTCTGATAGTGAATGGGTAAGTCTAATTCAATGTGTTCCAAAGAAAGGGGGTATGACTGTTATTGAAAATAAAGAGGGAGAGATGATCTCTAAGAGGGTAGTAAATGGCTGGTGCATATGCATTGATTATACAAAACTGAATAATGCTACGAGGAAGGATCATTTCCCTCTCCTTTTTATTGATTAGATGCTAAAAAATATTGTGGGACATGCATACTACTGCTTCCTAGATGGATATTCTAGTTACAACCAAATTTACATTGCCTCCAAGGATCAAGAGAAGACGACATTCACCTACACCTTTTGCTTACAGAAGAATGTCATTTGGACTCTGTAATGCACTAGCAACCATTCAACGATGCATGATAGCCATCTTCTCGGACTTGGTAGAAAGTATAATGGAAGTATTTATGGATGACTTAGTTTTTAGAGACTCGTTTTAATTATGTTTAGTAAACCTTGACAAAGTGCTAAAGAGATGTGAGGCTACTAACTTGGTTTTGAACTGGGAGAAATGCCACTTCATAGTAGATAAAGGTATAGTTCTAGGACATAAAATTTCTCATGCACCTATAGAAGTAGACAGAGCAAAAATAGAAGTTATCGAAAAGCTACCACCACCAACTTCAATCAAGGGAGTTCGATGAGGCTTTTTGGGGCATGCTGGATTCTATCGTCGATTTATCAAAGATTTTTCCCAATTTGCAAGCCTTTAACTCAATTATTGGTTAAGGATGTGCCTTTCAACCTTGATGACTCTTGTTTGCTTACTTTTAACAGGTTAAAAGAAGCTTTGATTTTAGCTCATGTCATTTCTCTATAGGATTGGTCTATCCCTTTCGAAATGATGTGCAACGTGAGCGATATTGCTATGGGAGCAGTGCTAGGTCAAAGGAAAAAAAAAGCACCACGTTATCTATTATGCTAGTAGAACTTTCTGGGAAGCTCAATTGAACTATATAACCACTGAGAAAGAACTATTGGCTATGGTCTTTGCAATTGAAAATTTTCGATCTTATATTTTGGGATTAAAGATCATTGTTTATACTGATAATGATGCATTGAGATATTTTTTTGCTAAAAAGGATGTTAAACCAAGACTCATACGTTGGGTTTTATTATTACAGGAATTTGAACTACAAATCAAGGACAAGAAAGGGAGTGAGAATGTAGTAGCTGACCATTTGTCTCGTTTGGAACAACATGACAAGTTGCAACCTAATAAAGGAGAAATTAATAATTAATTTTCGGATGAATTCCTCTTTACTGTCCAATATGTAGAGCATCCATGGTACGCAGATATTGCAAACTACCTAGTTTGTGGAGTGTTGCCTTAAGAGCTTACATATTCATAAAGAAAGAAATTTCTTTCAAAAGTTAAGCACTACTTATGGGATGACCCAATTCTGTATAAAGTATATGCTGATGGTCTAATGAGGAGATGTATACCTAGTTCAGAAATAACTTCCATTCTAGCACATTGCCATAGCTTTTCCTATAGTGGACATTTTGGTGGATTAAAATCTACAGCAAGAGTGCTTGAAAGTGGATTTCATTGGCCTATGTTGTTCCAAGATTCAAAGGAATTTGTTTAAGGGTGTGATAATTGCCAAAGGATAGGGAATATCATAAGGCGTGACGAAATGCCACTTTCTAATATTCAAGAACTTGAGCTTTTTAATGTATGAGGAGTGGATTTCACGGGGCCTTTCCCTTCTTCTTATGGAAATCGCTATGTTCTTATTGGTGTGGACTATATTTCAAAGTGGGTGGAAGCCATAGCAACACCAACCAATGACACTAGAGTAGTTGTTAAGTTTCTAAAGAAAATCTTTGCACGGTTTGGTGTTCCAAGAGCATTGATCAGTGATAGAGGGTCACACTTTTGCAATAAACAACTAGAAATGCTTTTGAAGAGGTATAGAGTTCATCATAGAATAGTAACGCCTTACCATCCTCAGACCAACGGTCAAGCAGAGATAACCAATAGACCTCTAAAGTAAATCTTGGAGAAAATAGTATGAAGTTCGAGGAAAGACTGGTCAACAAAACTTGATGACGCTTTGTGGGCTTATCGTACAACTTTTAAAACACTAATAAGCATGTCTCCATATCGCCTAGTGTATGGAAAAGCATGCCACTTACCAGTTGAGCTTGAGCACGGGGCATATTAGGCAACCAAGGCTTTAAATTTTGATATGAATGTGGCTGAAAAGAAAAGGATGTTGCAGCTCCATGAACTAGAAGAACTTCGACACTTAGCCTATGAGAATGCCAACTTCTATAAAGAAAGAATTAAACGTTGGCATGACAAGAAGATTGTTCTTAAACCTTTCAAGGATGGTGATCTAGTCCTCTTATTCAACTCGAGACTACACTTATTTCCAAGCAAGCTCAAGTCTAAGTGGAGTGGAACCTTCAAGGTTGTGCAAGTGTTTTCTTATAGTGCTCTTACATTAGAAAATGCAAGAGGAGTACAATTCAAGGTCAATGGTTAGAGATGCAAGCCATATTATGATGGAATAGTAATGAAGGATGGGATGCACTCCCTCTCCACCTCACTAATTGACAACATTCTTGAATAGTCAAGCTATAGACTATAAATTTAGCATGTTATAATTTGATTTTAGTTTCAAGCTCTACTTTGGTCATTTTTTATTTTATTTTCATTTAGATTTTAATTTTATAATTTACTAAGTGTTTACTATTTTGTGTCTTTAATCAATTTTGTTTATTTGTGGCATTTGTTTTAAACAAGTTTTTTTTTTCTGAAGGACTCCTACTGCGATCGTTGCAATTCCTACAATCACTAAATCGGATTTTCAGGTCTTTTTCGTGAGCGCACAAATTCTGTGATTATTACGCTCCTTGCCTTCTGTTTGATCACGCCTTTTGTCACAGTTGCTTTAAAACCGTGATCGTTAATCTTCAGTCACTTCCTAAGCTCAGCCTTTTGTTGCGATCATGTTTCATTTGCGATCGCTACTTTTCGCCAGGCCTCATTTTCTGTCACGATCTCAAGAAAACTGTGCTCGCTCATGCCTTCACCCCTCTCAGTACTTATGTCATGATCATGTTAAAGGTCGTGCTCACTAATCTCAAACTTCTAAACTCTTCTATTGCAATCGTGGATCTTCACCAGACGAATAGGTGACATTAACTCCACCACTTCCCATTTTTAAATTTTCCTATTTTCTCTCCACTACTCATTTTCTCTTCATCAATCGCTAAACCCTAGCCGATCCTACTCTCTCACTTCATCCTTTGCCAAAATCATCACCCATTTCTCTTGTCACCATGTTCATCTTGGAAAGACAAGGATCCGATGAGAGAAGATAAACAGTCTAAAAGTCCCATCACCACCGTCGTCACCACTTCAAGGCCCTCCCCTTCGCATTGAATATTCCGGTTAGTATAATGCTCCATTTCCCATCTTTTCACATAATGAAGGAAAAAGGTACATTTCTCTTGTCCGCCGAAAAATTATTATATGTAAATATTTTGATACATCATTGTTGCAACAATTGGGTCTTTAGGGTACTTTAGAAATTCTTTGTAACAAACTAGGTTGGGGGAAGTTTTTGACTCTGAACTATAACACTTATAAAGACTTAGCACTTGAATTTTTCATTACCCTTAAACCTAAAGACTCAAGTAATTCAGTCCTCACTTGTCGTTTCTTTAGAAACCCATTTGCAATAGATTATGATGTGATGTATCAAGTTTTCGGGTTTCTAAAAGAAGGATTAATAGTGGGGCATTTTGATCCTACTCATTTTTGGAGAATCCTTTCTAGATCATCTTATTATCCAGGAAGTGAGGCTCTTCCAAGTGGCATGATTAAGGATCATTGTTACTTGATCTTGCATCGGTTCATGAGGTCCACCATTTTTGGCAACAATGAGACTAGTTGTGTTTTCAAACAAGAGCTGCTTCTCTTGTGGGGGGTTAAACAACAAGACCCCAATCTCCACCACTCATTTTGTTTTTCAAACACTATTGCATATGAACACAAATTCTAAAATTAGAATTTCCATGGGTCTTATAGTCACTGCCATTGCTATGCATTTTCACACCTTTGACCCCACGAACACATATAACTATGATTAAATCCAGTTTAATTAATCGTGATTTTCTTTCTTGTGCTGAGGTAATCACTAAGGATTTGGAGCTTCGCCAACAACAAACGCGAACACGTTATAAGACAAGTCATCTTGAGGGCCCGCTGAAGCATTCACCCTTATTCCTGAAGAGATCGATGAAGATATCCAGGATGATCTAATGCAACAAGATGCTCCTCACCAACCCGATGATGGATGGAAGCAAAAAGTGATGGCCAAGTAGAAGAAAATGGAGAAAAAGCAAGCAAAAAGGTACAAAAAGATGAGAAAGGAAGTAAAAGAAACCAAAGTCATGCTTCAAAACTTCATCCAAGCCACAACCTTTAGAGCTACACCATCACCTCCGGATTCTCTTCCTCAAGGGGAATAAGCTTTCTTTTCCCTAGTTTTTATTTTTATTTTTAGTTTTATTTTTAGGCTTCTTTTTCATACATTTCATGTTTATAATTTTTGCTTGTGATTTTTATTTTGCTTTTATTATGTTTTTGCATAATATACAAACTTTACATGTGCATAATAGGTACCCTACACACATTGAGGATAATGTGTCATTCAAGTGTTGGGGGGGAGCATTTTTGCATTTTTTGAGTATATCACGTGTATATTTTGGGGATATCATGCATTAAATTTGTATTTGTGTAAATTTGGCCCAAAATTTTGAATTTTGATGCTAAGCACTTGAATTTTTGCATGATTATCTTTGTGATGAATTTTGTGTATGTTTTGTGACATTGTTGAGCCTATGTGTTCAATCTTCTTTTAATGGTTAGTTTGATTTCTTTTAAACTTAGTTAACATTTTGAGTTGAGAATCTTGAGTTTTAATCAACCTAATGCATGTTGTTGCTCACTTGAACATAATATTATGTTGTTGTTTTAAGAAGTAGTATGGTGAATGAATTAAACTTCTTTTTAGGGTCGCCTTTAGTTGTATGTGAAAGGAATCGTAAAAATACTCTTTCCATTTCTAAAAAAGAAAAGAAAAGAAAAGAAAAAGAATAAAATGTACTAAGGGAGTTGAATCCCCATCTACTCCAATGCTCTTGTACGAGAGTATGAGTCAAGGATTCAAATAACGGTAACGGCAACAATCGCGGTCGCGTCTAACGGTAACGGACCTGTCGCGGTGATAAATAACTGTAACGGCCTGCCGAGCCGATTCTTTTTTTGAAAATTGTAAAATGTTTAGAATCAATATATTTTGAAGGTGTTTATGAAAAAATAAGCATGCAACACTTTAATAAGTATAACTGCAATACAACAAACATTGGTTATCTTGTCTCACATGATAATTATACATATAATACTATAAATCTATCAACTAATACATTGTTTCACATCATAATTATACACACAATGCCATAAAGTTCAAAAAAAGTACAAAATAAAAGAAATATTGAAAAGATAACATATATAAAATAACATCAAAGCCAAAAAGAGTGCCTATTAGGTATAAAAGAAGATGCACTTTCATCTTATTGAAAAGGGTGCATATAGGGGTGTTCATGGTTCGATTTGATCGGTTTAAAGTATAAATTTCTAACCAAACCAATAAAGTCAGTTTTCAAATATGAGAACTCTTAAGTCTTAACTAAACCAAATACCATTAAAAATTATCCAAAATTCTAAATCAATGATTTTTGGATTCGATTTGGATGATCAGTTTGGTTGGTTTAATAAAAATGATAAATAAATAAAAGAAAGATTAAAATTACTAATAATATATTTCATGAAATCTATTAAAAATATTAAAAAAAAAGACAAATTCATATTATACCCATATCATTCAAAGCATAATAATAATTATCATCATCATCATAACTGTTATTTCGCGGTCTGTCGCGGTGGGTAATGGCTGCGATTGATAAGTAACGGCCGTTACCTATACATTTTTTTATAACCGTTATATAACGGTGAATAACGTAACGGGACCCTAAAAAACCTAGAAATAACGGCCGTTATGTTATTTAAAACCATGGTATGAGTATTCACAAAAACCTTTCGGGGTGTTCACGTTGAGTAGTTCAGGAAAGACAAGGGACTATTAAGAGAGGGATGGAAAGTACAAAAACTTAAAATAAAAAGGATAGAGTTGATTTCCACATGCCAAATTAGGAGCCACTCTAGATTGGAGTATTTTTCATTCATTTGTACTTCTCTTAAGACTTTGATTCATAATTGTGTGATTGTGAGTAGATAACATGCTCTTCACTTGGTAATTATATTTCTCGACTTGATTTGTTAACTTTGTTTTTAAGGAATGTAAACTAGCTATTAAGAGAAGATTATGATGTGTGCTTGATGAAATGTGGGATATACACTTTGTTCATTGCATTGATAGTTTGTGTTTTTGAGTTTGGTTGAGGAAAAACAAAGATTCAAGTGTGGGGGCATTTGTTGGTGCCAAATTGCATATAGAATTGGGACTTAATATTGCATTCATTCATTCATTTTAGTTCATATTTAGCATAGGTTTACATATAGAATTAGATACTTTTATGTTTTGTGTTTATTTTATAGGGAAAAGGAGTATAGGAGGTGAATGGTGAAGAAAGGAAGCAAAAAGAGAGGAAGGAAATAGATAAAAAGGCAGAGCAGAGCTTATGTCGCTATTGTGGTTGAATGCGCGATCGCGGGTTGGTCGAGTTAACAACGCCTGAGTGATTTCGAGGCTTGCGTAAATGCGTCTCATGTGCGATCACGGGTTCCTGCTAGCCAAGTTTCTGCCACGAGCGCGGATCATTAGTGATCACGACCCTTTCAGGAGAGACCCTTTTGTCGTGAGCACGGCTTCTGCGTGATCGCAGGTAGCACGTTTCCAGAACGGAACATGCTGATGTGTACTGTTTTAAAGAAAATCTAGGGGAGGTGAAAGGACATGTTTTAAATAAAAATATCAAATTTATTTTTATATTTACCTGAAAGGATGAAAAGGAAAATACAATTTAACTAAAATAAAAATATAAATAAAAATTTATTTATTTTAATTAAACAATAAAAATAAAATAATTTTTAATGAATAAAAATCTTATTTGACTAAAATCATGAATAAAAAAATTAAATTCAAAAACTATAAAATAATAAAATTAAATTAAAAAGAAAAAATATTTCCAGTTTAATATGATAAATAAAAAATACTTTTTTTGTTTCTAATAATTTTAGAAAAATACTTAGAATAACAAAGAAAATAAAATTTAATATAAAAGAAAGACATTTAAGTCAATTTATTATTTAAAAAAAGGCACATAAACACTTTAACCTGTTAGAGACACCATTTTAGAAATTTTTTACAGGTTTAGATACCTAATTGTAAAAAAAAAAAATTAAATTAAATTATTTAAACACCAAAATAGTAAAAATGAAAAAGTTTGGACACTTTATGCATTTATCCCTTATTATATTAACAAGGGCTCTGAATCGATTTTTCTAGTGGATTGTTTAAAAAGCTAGTAAAAAATGGAAATAGAGCCTTGGAGTTGGATGTTGATGAATTTATCACTATTCAATAATTGTGCGCCATCGAAAGAGTTAGCTTCTATGATGAGTGAAAGTGTTTTTAGCTAGAGTTTATTTCACTTGTGTTGAATGCTTCAATGGTTCTAGTGATACTTATGATCTTTGTTATTCTTCTTATGGCGATAAAAACATCAATCAACAATGTCACAAGGATGCTGCTGTGTTTTCTTGATAAATATGAATCGCTTGAAGGTAAAAGGAACAAGTCAGGCAAGGATATATATATATATATATATATATATAACGTCGTAGAACATTTAATTGTTAACATTAGTAGGGCAAATAAATTTATCTATTCCAAGAAAATTTCTTTAACGACCTGAAGAAGTTCCAAGACTTCAACTTTAAATTAGTTAATAATCTAGTTTCAATAAATTATTTGCAAGATAATTAATTTATTTTTCAGCTTTTAATTTTTATCTTTTTTTTTAAGTTCCAAAATAATTTCATTAAAATTTATGGTGTGCTAAAATGAAATTATTTTTTAAATTTATTTAATTATAGTAGCACTTTATTTTAAAAAATAGGTAATATACAAAGATAGTTAATTACTGATAATGCATTGTAAAAAGTAAAAAAAAAAATTATAATTTGCATTTAGGGCCTCATGTACCCTTAAGCTGATCTTGATAATCATAAGCATTTCTTGGATAATTATGTGCTTCTTGAAACCAAAAGGTCTATATATAGCAATTAAAAGAGAAAGAAACATTCTGAGGCAATTCAAAAGGTCAATGAGGGAATAGTCAACTGATAACTCATCTTCAAGAGGATTATAAGATATAGGATTTAAATTCTACCGTCATCAATTTAAAAAGAGAGGACTATCCAGTTCTACAGTCTATCGATCTTTAATTCATATGGCATCTAAAAAAAAAAAGGAGAAAGCATCGGCAGCATACATGAATAGGGTAATGCATACGATATGAGGCTATATATATAGTACTGTGACATTTAATTAATATATTTATTAGTCCTTAAACATGGTTAACTTGTTATCTTTGAAAAATATTAAGTTACAGATGCATTAATTTATCAGAATTAAGTGAATTTAACTTGAATAATTACTTTATGTGATGCAGACAATTATTTCTGAGTCCAATTCACTGATATCAAAATCAGTCTTATGTCCATTCAAATTATTATCGATAAAATTGACAGTCATGTTAATATACAGATTTTTGAGTCCGATTCACTAATATCTACTCAAATTATTATCTACAGTATCAGCCACTGTAAAAAAAATAGTGTAAAACAATAGACAATATATTATTTTAAAAAATTAATGCACGGATCGTACGTAAGTTAAAATACATAAAACTTATCTAGCAAGACCTTAATAAACGGCGCTTTCTCCGTCCATATATACATTTAATATTCTGCTAAGGTTGGGAAGAGATCATTTAATTTCACGTTCACGAACAGTAGCTGAAACAAAAATTTAATTTTTGATGGAACACTTAATTTTGTCCATATGTTATCTTCATGAGGAGAATTATTATACCCTAACACCATAATCTCACAGTGTTAGGGTATAATTTCTCTATATATATGTTACCAACCCTAACTTGTAGAACAAAGGGAAAACAAAAATCGTATTACAGAAGGAAACTTTTCGAGGAACTTGGGAATGGGTAAATATGGTTTTGATACAACCGTCAGAGGTTTACAAAAAATTGATGAGAAAACAATTAAGGAGATAGTTGAGATTGCTAAAGTTCACTATGATAACTTAAAACAAGATCAGAAGGATGAAGCAAAAGGTTTTTCCCAAAAAGCAGGTGGAGATGCAGAAGGAAATATTGAATTCAAAAAATACGAACCATACTTCAAGACCAAAGTAAAGATGTTTTCTTCTCAGGAATTCTTTGAGATGTTAAACGAACAAAAAGATCGGATCTTGAAAATTCGTGAATTTTTCGCTGCTCACTACTTGTGTGCCTGCTGTCGCTATTGTAATCAGTGTAAAAAGTTTTTAGATGGAACTTACTTCACTTGTGTTGAATGCTTCAATGGTTCTGATGATACTTGGGATCTTTGTGGTGCTTGTTATCACCAAAAAGACTTCAAACATAAGAAGCATGCTGCCGAGTTTTATGATAATTCTGCATTGCTTGAAGCCAAGAGGAACCCGAGTTCAGCAACTCAGGTAAAGAAAATTAATATATATATATATTTATTGTCACTTTTGTAGAACTGTTCATCTTTAGCTTTAGTAGAGCAAATGAATTTATCTATTTCAAGAAAAAAAAATTCTTGAGGGGAACCTGAGAAAGTTCCAAGACTTCAACTTTAAACCATTTGATCTAGCCTCATGGTGTAACAAAATTTGATATTAAAGACTGAATTTTCTTCATCATTTATTTTTCATTTTGGCTATTCGTGCTCGACTGTGTACATATATATATATAGCTGGTCCTTTAGTTGTTTGAACTTCTTGAAATTAGCTAATCAATTTTTGTGCTATCATATTCTTTTTTACAGAATACAGAAACAGGAGCTTCCCCATCGGCACCTACATCTAACAACCCAAAGGATCTTGTTCTTGCCGTCATGCGGAAGTATTCCGCTTTGAAGAAATAAGGTTGCGCTAATTCCTCGCGGTCGTGAAGTTTGCGTTTAAACAGTTTTCTGGTTGCTGCTGCTTTGTGATCCGGTTTCTGGGAATGTTGCCTCTCATCTGCCTCCTGCGATTTATTTTCCTGTTGTTCTTCGTCTCTTTGTAGTTTCTGTTGTTTGGTTTAGGTCTTGTTCTTGTCTTCTTGTTTGGTTTTTGTTTGGTTATGGCTGTTATTTTACATTTACTGGCACTAGTTTTGTAGGTTGCATGTTTGGCTTTTGTTTCTGTGGTTTTATTTCTTCTTGTACTTGTTTGTAGTCCGAGGGGTTTTTTCATCACTTGGGATTTCCCCATGTGGTTTTTCCCCTCAAAAAAAAAAGAAGTTTGCGTTTAAATAAGATTGGCTCTGGCTTAATTAATTTTCTGTTTTCCTTAATTAGTAGTATTGTTGCATTGTACTTAAGGATTGGATTTTAATTAATTGGAGTGCTTTTATTATGGATTGATATTCTTGGGATTTTTTCATAAATGCCTTAAAAACTTACCCTATAAACTAAAATACCCTAACATCTTTTTTAGGAATAACCCATATTTAAGCCCCTGAACTTTGACACTTTGTTTTCCTACATCCCTGAATTTTTATTTTGTTTTAAAAGGTCCTCAAATTTTTATTTTTGTTTAGTTTAAGCCCTTATCTAACAGATCCGTTAAATTTTGAACAGTAGCTGATAAAACCGTTAAGGAATAATCCATATTTAAGCCCCTGAACTTTGACATTTTGTTTTACTACGTCCCTGAACTTTTATTTTGTTTTAAAAGGCCCTCAAACTTTTATTTTTGTTTAGTTTAAGCCCTTATCTAACAGATCTGTTAAATTTTGAACAGTAACTGATAAAACTATTAATTAAAGATGCTCTTCCCTGCGACACAGCCCCTGATAGTTAAATTTTTGAACAGTAACTGATAAAAACCGTTAATTGAAGATCCTCTTCCCTGCGACACAACCCCTGACAGTTAAATTTTTGAACAGTAACTGATAAACATCTACAATCTCTCTCTATGATCCATACTTCATATCAA
>CATIWK010358093.1:0-13306 GCA_949634005.1 Mallotus japonicus
AAAATTTTATTTTTAAAAAATTTAAAAGTATAATAATATAATAATTATTTAGTATTATTTTTCAACTAAAACACTACGATATATACTCCTATTCTAATAATTTTAAATACTAATCTCATTATAACTAAAAAATTATAGTAACAAAAATTAAATTTATAACTAATCTTATTATTAACTTATCTTATATTTCAGTATTCACTCATAAAACTTTATGTGTCAGTGTAACATCATTAAACCTCAGAGTAAACCTCCATACTAATTATTATACTATTAATAGAAATTTATTATACTATTTATTTATGCTAAAAATTTTATTATACTATTTTTCAATATATATAAATCCTCGATGTAAATTTTATTATATATATATATTCTATAATTTAAAATTTTCACTAATAAAAATATATTAAAATATGAATAAATAATTTATTAATAAGTAGACTGGGCAACGCGATATAGACTAGTTGTATTTAACAGTTAAAAATAATGAAACTTTGCGATATTTTCTCTGTTTTTTTTGGGGGGAGAGAGGAGGGGTTATTTTATATATACTTGTGATATTACGTTTTTTCCGGTTACAGTAATAACTTAATATTAATACAAAAAGTGTATGAGGAAGTTTTAAAATTTATAAGAAATTTCATATACTTTACACGTATTATTAAATTTAGAATGTATTAATTCTTAATATTCACAATCAAAATTAGTTTTAATTATATATACATCCAAATTAACAATTTTCTAGCTGAAATACTTAATTAATATATCATTAAATTCAAATGGAATAAGAAAAATAAAATTCAATTATAATTAAAAGCCTTATTTCAATATCAAAATTATATATGTATGAAGTAATCATGTATGTCAAAAAATATTAATAAAAAATAAAATTTTTCATAATTTTTTTAAAAATAAGAAAAATAAAACATCAAACAAGTTTCTAGTATTACATCATTTATTAAAATTAATATTTTAATTTAATTTTTTGAAAATTAAAATTTAATTCTTGATATTATTTCAAATTAAATTTAAAAAAAAATAAAAAGTACATGGTAAATTTGAAAAAAAAAATTCAATTACATATATTTTTTTTCGCTTGGCAATTAAACCTTTATATTTTTTGGAGTTACTAATTTACATATATTTTTAATTGGTGTATTTTCTTTTGGTTAAATCACTGATTCTGACTAATTAAAAATTATTTAAATATTCATATATAATAAAAATTTAATAATTTGAATACAAAATAAATTAATTTGATTTAATAGTTTTTATATTATAATTACTAAGAACTATTTATAATCTTTAATTTTTTATGTTATTTTATTTATCTTATATTACTAAAATTTTATCAAAAAATAATTATATTTATTTGTCAATTTAGTTGTGTGTCTATATATATATATATATATATACACACACGGTGAGTTTAACTTTCATTTTTTCCATTCAACTCTTTTTTAATAAAAAATGCTAGCAGGATTTGTTGCTAAAATGTTATATGCACTAATTAATATAAAATAAAATAATTAAAAGGAAAAATTTACAAATATTGATTAAATTGATAAAAATAGAATTTTAATCATAGTTTTTAGTATAAAAATCATGTTAGAGAGCAACTATAAATGCTGCAGTTATAAATGAAAGAAGCGTGAAAATCTTTACCCCAAGACTTACTGTAAGTTATTAGGGATCTATACGAGAGCTGAAGTTAAACAGGAAACTCGCTTTGCTTTGCTGCATAGAAACGTTATCAGTACAGCTTTATTTACATTTACTAAAGAATAATTAAGTGGCAGTAAATTTGCAATTAAGCATTGTATAATTGTAAATAAGGTATCATTTACTTTTGGAATTTTTTCAAAAATAACTGAAAAAAGAAAAATATTTTCAAAAATACTGTGTTTATTTATTTATTTTTTTTGACCAAATGCAAAATACTGTGTTTATTAATAAAACCTAAACGCGTTTCTATAATTTTGTTAGTTGTCATTAGTCTGTAAAAGGGTAATTTCGACAATTTGTAGCTCTTTGAAAGCGAAACTTTACAAGGATTCAACGGCCACGCGATAAATTGTGAGTGGACCGCACTTTGTATTACTTATGATATTAATTATTAACTAACATTTTTCATTTGCCTAATTCCTTCATCATTTGACTTTTTTAGTATTGGCTAAATACATAGTTTCACCCTTCAAGCTCATGATTAATTTCAATTCAATTTTTATTTTGACTTTAACAATCAATTTTAGATCACTAATGCTTTGTATTCAAGTGTGTTTATAAATTTAGGTATACAATTATGCTAAAGAAAAGCAAGGATAAATGATCAATATTTAGATAATGTTTAAGGGCAATTAAATCGTATTTGAAGTCTTCAAAGACCTTTAAACATGTTCCCTTAAGCATGGGGAATGAACCAAATGCAAAAAATTGCGTTCGGATGCAAAACGGACAAATTTTCTTAAGGCCAGCCTACCCTCAGGGTCTATGCTCACGACCTCGACTCCTCTTGCCCAAAATGTGAGAAAGATGGCTGATACGCTCACGACCCTGACCAGACCCTGAGTGTCTCCAACAGTCACTTTTGCAAGCAACGGTCATATTTTTCAACACTCACGATCCCGAGGCTACACTCATGACCCTGAGCATCTAAAATCCTGCAAAAGCTGAAAATGCATTTAATGAAGAAGGAAAAAGGTTGGGAACGAAATTAATGGCTTCCAACAACCATTTTTTACTCTCCAACTATAAATTGAAGCTTTGGAACTTCATATAATAAGTTAGACAAGTTGATTGAGCAAATTGATTTGTTAGAAAACTCTTGAACATTTTTCTATTCTCTAAATTCTCATTGTAGTTGAGAACTGGTGTGTACTAGAGTTAGGTCTCTTCTTCATCTATTTCTTAGGATAGAATAAAAGGGAAGTGAGGTTATATTCTAGTGGTTTGGTTTAAGTGTTATCCATTGAAAACACTTGGGATTTTATTTATGATTTGAGTTGAGCCAAGAAACCTCATTTGTGTGAAGGTTTGAGTTGAGCCTTAAAAAACTCTTGTAAAGGTTTAAGTTGAATCTTGAAAAAACTCTTGTATAATCAATCTTGTAAATAAGATTGAAGTGGGTGATTGAAAATCCTAACTTGAGGATAAGTTAAGTGGAGATGTAGGATTGGTTATAATCCGAACTCCTTAAATCAATTGTCTCAAATCTCTACTCTTCTTAATCTTCCTTAATTTTCTTTGAACTCCATTAATCCTTTTTTTAAATTTATTTAGCCCTATTCACCCCCTAGGTCATTTTCACTTCTCAATTTTTATTATTTTTTATTCAACTTTTAAATTTTATTTGAATTTTTATACCTTTTAATTTATATTTTTTTATGTCAATTAACTCATATAATATCAAAATGAATATAAATTTAATTTCAAATGATTTTAAACATATAAAATGATAAAGTTAGCTTCAAAACAATATAAATAAAATTAAAAACTACTATTAAAAAGTTAGAAAATTTTATTTTAATTATTTTTTCTTTTTTCATTAACATTATTTTAGTTTATATAAGTTTTTTTTTGTGTTGTATCAATATTAATTTATAAAATATTTCAATTTTAAATAGAGATTATACAAGTTCAAAATAAAAGTTTGATCTCTTTACTAAAACATCAATAATAATAATAATAAATTCAAAAAAATAAATAAATTATAAAAAATAGAAATATTAACTCTTTCGTATTTAATATTTAAATTTATTTTATAAAAATAAAGTGATTAAATATAATATTAATTTTTCTAACAAATTTTATTACCTTGATCTTTAAATAGTTTTATTATTTATTATTGTTAATGTTTCTAAACTAAAATGAAAATTATTATAGTTTCAAAAAAAAAATGAAAATTATTACGATCCAAGCACTTCAATTAATAAATTCGATTAGATTAATAAAAATTTTTGAAAAATATTATATATATATATACACACACATACTAATTGATAAATAATTATCAAAATTTTATATTTAATTAATTATTAAAATAAAAAATAATATCAATATAAATTAAAAATTTATTTTATATTCATTTGTTACTATTTTTTTTATAAAATATGATCCATCTCTTGACTTTATTAATATATTGAAAAGAGTTATATTGCTTAATTATTCAACCTTAAATGAAAGAAGAACAATAAAGGCTTACTAAAATTAACATTCCTAAAATATATCGAGAAATATTTTTATTTTTTTTGAAAAGAAAAATATTATTATTGTTTCAAACTACATATACAAATTCGTTAAAAATCATAAAAAATGGAACAACACTTGGGTTAATTAACAGCATAAAAAAACAACTCAAAATCTACAAATTTGATAATACTATAGTGATTAAAATATCTATGACTCCAGTTTTACAACATACTGACGACCATAATTTGATTTGTTATCTTTGTCTGATCGAATATGCTTTACCCGTCTAAATCACCCACACACAAATAAAAAGCCGCAGCAAAACGACGAAAAATAAAACGTCACAACAAAACGACGAAAAACCAAATACCGTAACAAGACGAAGAAATCACGAAAAACAAAATAAAACTTAGATTTATATAGAATAACCATTTATTTAAGAAATGAATTGATAAAAAGATGTGTAAAAGGATGATTTCAGATCAAAAGTGGACAAAAATTTAAATTTAATGGTTAAAAAAAGAATGGTCGAAAATCACTCCTCCTTATTTAAGGAAGATGAGTGGTTAGAAAAAAAAAAGAATAGAAAGTTAAGAGAAAATAAGGCTATAATTTTTTTAAAAAAATTATTTATTTTTATTCATTATTAGTTTGATTTTGTATTTATTTTTTTAAAACACTAAAAAACTTCAAATGTTAACCAAAATGAAATTAAAAAAGGTTGCATATGAAAAAATGAAAAAGAAAAAAAACTAAAGATTCAAAGGATAAAAGTTATATATAAATGCAGAAAGTAAATATATTTTCAAATTTGAAAAGAAATAAAATACTAAATTTTTTTTTAACTGATAAAAATAATGAATTAGTTTCTTAAAAAAAAAAAAAACTGAATTTGTCACAGTGAGGTGAAATTTGTATTTTTCCAATTGAAATTATAGTTTGATTTTGTGGCGTACATAAAAAATATTAGACTATGACAGGAAGTGGGAAGGACGCGCCTGTGGATTTTGACTAGAGGGGAAGCGAAAAGTCTTTAATGATCCTTCTGCTATATGGTAAATAAAATATGACCAACAACATACCCACAAAGCTACAAAAGGAACATACATATTACATATACTCTTCACTTCCATAAATAAAACAAATAGAGCTAAAGAAACCAACTTCTCCATCATTCATCATCATCATCATCATCTACTCCTTTCCACTGCTGCTACTTTTGCTATATTTAACATCCCTAACCCCAACACCATTTTCAAGTAGTGATATAAAGATCAGTCTTAGCTCAACAAGAAACAAAAACCCAAATGTCTTGCCTCTGTCTCTTACCCTAGTTTATTAGAATCATTCACAAAACAAAAACCTTAAAAGAAGAAAAGAGAGATATGCAGCCTTGTAATAGAGAAATGCAAGGAATTAACTCCCTTTTAAACCAATCATCATCCTCGACCTCTCAAATCCCTCTTCTTCATCATCATGACCTTCATAATCATAATCAACCACACCAGCAGCAGATCCAAAATCCTCATTTTGATCCTTCTTCTTCATCTTCAAATGATGATTTTATTGAGCAAATGCTTTCTACTATTCCTTCCTGTTCCTGGGCTGACCTTAAATCCCCATGGGATATTAACCCCTCCAACACTAACCTTAACTTGGCTAAACCTAGGGATTTAACTGAGGAAACCCCGCCATCTATGCCGGACAATAATAATAATGTTGGCTATCATAACTTTGATGAGTCTGCAATTCTCGCATCCAAGTTCAGACAACACCAGATCAGCGGCGGCAGCAGCCCCGGAGGAGGAGGACCGTCTTCTGTAGCTGCTGCCGCTGCTGCTAAGTTGATGCTTCAGCAGCAGCTAATGATGGCTGCCGCTAGAGGAGGATTGGGTTCAAACGACGTGGTTGATGGGTTCAAGTCTCCAAGTCAGGTAATTTTCACTACCATATTATTGTCATCGTCATTTTCTTTTGGCTCTTCAAATCTTCTTAATTTCACACTAATTATTTTAGGGAGGAGATGGGTCAGTGCAGGCACTCTACAATGGGTTTGGTGGTGCTGGATCTATGCATGGAACTGCAGGCCAGTCATCAAACCAGCATTTCCACCATCCTCAGGGAGCAGCAGCGGCTATGCAAGCACAGAACTTTGGTAGTCCAGGAGGAGGAGGAGGAGGAGGAGCTGGGGCGGTGATGAACCAACCACAACCAAGTGGGTCAACAGGTGGTGCACCAGCTCAACCGAGACAAAGGGTTAGGGCTAGAAGAGGTCAAGCCACTGATCCACACAGCATAGCCGAACGAGTAAGCCTCTCCATTTCATAACATCATATGCAAGAAAAAATAAATAAATAAAAAATCCCAATTACAATTAGTTTCTTTAATTTTATTTTCCTTTTTTTTTTCTCAGCAACCAAACAGGCTTATTTAATGGTGATTCTTGTACTTTTGTTCTAACAGTTACGAAGAGAAAGAATTGCAGAGAGAATGAAAGCTCTGCAGGAACTGGTTCCCAATGCCAACAAGGTAACAAACAGTCATACATTCTCCATCACAGGTCGACGCGTCGAGATGCTATTGGTTAAATAATTTATTACGAAAAGAGTGTGTACACAGGTGTTGATAGTGGAGTGGTAGGTGATTTAGGATTAGGTGACCGTCTTGTAGGTTTTAGCACTTGAAAAAAAAATTGCATATTTTTTCTTTTCCGTGTGTACTTGGAAAATGAAGCATTCACTCTTGATACGGGTCCGCAATTACTGGCGAATACATGGGGATATTTAATTATTTTTTTAGAAAATATTAATTTAAATATATGATTAAGTGATAATATGATTAATTATTATTATTATGGTTTAATATAATGAAGATTAATAAGATCTGATAATGGGAGGTGTTTGTGGAATGACAGACAGACAAGGCTTCAATGCTGGATGAGATCATCGACTATGTCAAATTCCTACAGCTTCAAGTCAAGGTTCTTATTTTATTTTAAATTTAAACATTTTTTAATTTAATTATTATTTTTAATAATAATGTATGAATTATTGACAATTTTTGTTTATAAGATACGAAATTTGAATTGAATAATTTTGGTATTATAGTATAGTATAATGCTTGTTTAGTTAACAGTTCACTGGGAAAATAACTTCCAGGTGCTGAGCATGAGCAGATTGGGCGGTGCTGCTGCTGTTGCTCCCCTTGTTGCCGATATCTCTTCTGAGGTAGGTTCTCTTTTTATTTCTTTATTTATTTTTTTTCATTTGATGCACTCCATGTATCACATATCCATGATCCGTGGTTGAAAAAAATAATGGATCATGTTAGCTCCTAAAAGTAAAATTTGCATGTTGAAAATTCCTATGTTTAATTCAAAAAAATTAAATTAATTAATTTATAAAATGTTATGTGTAAGACGCATCAAACATGAATTTTTCAAAAAATAAAAACTTGTGAAAGGTTAATCCTGCAAAATTTAGAAAAAAATACGAGAAACATTCCATAGAAAAAGAAACAAAGAGCATCAATCATACATGTGAAAAACGTAAGCATCATCCAAACAAAAAAACACCAAAAAATGCTCATTAAACGACAAAGCAAAAGCAGCACGCGTGCTCACTTTACCAGATTCCTTCTTCTCCCTCATCCTTTCTCTGTCTCTACCCGGACAACTTTTTTTTTTTTTTTTTTTTTCAGATAAACAATCATATTAAATAAAGGATGTCGTTTTTTTGTTTTGTTTTGTCGTTCTTTGTAGGGAGGTGGCGACTGTATCCAAGCCGCTGCTAATGGCGGTGGTGGGTCCCTTCAACGTACTTCTAACGGCACCACCACCAACAACAACAACAACCAAACGCCGTCTGCTAATGACAGCTTAACGGTGACGGAGCACCAAGTAGCTAAACTAATGGAACAAGATATGGGTTCCGCTATGCAGTATTTACAAGGCAAAGGACTCTGCCTCATGCCTATCTCTCTTGCTACTGCTATTTCAACTGCCACGTGTCACGGCAGAAACACCGCCAGCTCACTCATCAATAACAGATTGCTTCAACAGTCCAACGGCATTAATGGTGGTGGTGGTGAAGGACCATCCTCTCCTAGTATGTCTGTTTTGACTGTCCAGTCAGCTACTACTACTACTGCCACTATGGGTAACGGCGGAGTTGACCCTTCCGTTAAAGATGCCGCCTCCGTTTCCAAGCCGTGATTTAACAGAATGCTGACTCAGCTTTTTCTTTTATTATTAGTAAATAAAAACAAAAGAAAAAAGAAGAGTGAAGTGTAGGATTCAACAGCCGTTTCAAAGTCTACGAAAATAAGGGGTCTCTGTTTTTGTTTTTTTTCAAAGGAGTAGTAGTGTTCTACACGACGCCGTATTTTGGTAGACTTTGAGCTGAAAAAAAAAAGTAAAGAAAGAAAGCTAACAGCACCCCACCACCAACGACAGGAAGAAGAAGAAGACGAAGAAGAAGATGGAGATGTTATTATTTAAATATTATTTTATTTTGTGTTTAGAGGATAGCGATTAATTTAATATAATACTATTAAATTATTAAAATTCGCTGTCATCATGTTTTAGTATTGTATAAGAATGAATTGTTTAGAATTTTTTTTATTAGCTTTAATAATTACGGAATTATTATGAATCATATTGGGTGTTTCTCACAAGTACTCTGACAGCCTTGCCTTTTCTTTTCAAAAGAGAATTGGTTTGATTTTTTTTTTTTTAAATATCGAGAACAATTGATGGGTTTTGTTTTGTTTTTTTTTTTTAACTTTTCTTTTAATACTTTAATATTAGAGTTTTGATTATTTTAAAATTGAATGAGATAAATTATAAGGATAAATATAAAAAAGTATAATATGGTTTAACATTTTTTTATTTATGAGCTTTTTCAATACCCTAATATGAATGTTAAAGTGTTGATGTGGATGCCGATTTGTATGTTGACGTGCTAATGTAGATGTTCAAGTGGATGTTGACATTCCAATATAGATGCTAACATGCTGACATAGATGCTGATGTTAACATCTACTTTAGTATCTGTGTTAGTGAATTTAATTTAGATTTGCTAATAATAGATATCACAAGATACTAACGTGTCACTAAAAAATTACAGTTCTAATATTTAGTAATCATATAAGTCTTGTTTGTTTCAGAATCAGAATTCGATAAATTCTAATATTTAGTAGTGATATAAGGCCTAATTATTTCAGAAGATAGATCTTAAAGCTTTTCCACCAGTTGAATTTTCATATATAAAACTAAAATTTCGAGAATAATTGATGAGTTTTTGTTTTTTTTTTTTAACTTTTCCTTTATTTTAATATTAGAATTTTGATTATTTTTAAAATTGAACGAGATTAAATTATAAGATAAATATAAAAAAGCATCATATGGTTTAGCACTTTTTTAATTATAGGCATGTGATATTTTTTTTTTTTAGACATTTCAATACTTTATGATATTTGTCATTAGTAAATTTAGGTTAAATTCACTAAAACCGTTAATTATGATAACATGAATGTTGAAGTACTGATGTGGATGCCGACGTACATGTTGACGTGGATATTCAAAATGTGGATGTTAATGTGCTGACATAGATGCCGATGTTAGCATCCACGTCAGTATCCACATTACAATTAATGGTGTTATTGAATTTAACTTATATTTACTAACAGCAAATATCACACATTACAATTAATGATGTTAGTGAATTTAACCTAAATTTACTAAAGACAAATATCACAAGTTACTGAAAATATTATGAAAAAAAATTACAAACCCATAAATAAAAAGGTTAAATCACATGGTACATTTTCATACCTATTCCTAAATTCTAATATTCATTAATCTTATAAGTTTTGAAATTAGATAGGTTGTAACAATCAGTAATCATATAAGTCTTGGTGGTTTCAGAATCAGAATTATATAAATTATAATATTTAGTAGCGATATAAGTCCTAATTACTTGAGAAGATAGATCTTAAAGCTTTTCCACCAGTTGAATTTTCATATATAAAACTAAAATTTAAAACTTTTATTTATAATTTATTATAAAAATAATAAAGTTACTAAATTATAAGTAAGATCCTTGAATTTAATTTTTTATTTTTATAGTGGTTATTATATGAAAAAATAATCACACTAGCATTGATGGGTTTTGTTTTGTTTTGTTTGTCTAAAGTTATCAGCTTTAATGGTGCTTTGGGTTAAAAAAAAAGCGAGTACTATAAAGAAAAAAAAAATAAATTAAACAAGTGGATTAGATTGTAAGTCAACGGCATGCCGCTTTCTTATTGAGATTAATAAAATGGATTAATCCCTTTCTTTTATCCTTTCAAAAACAAAAAGTATTGCTTTAGTTGGATGAGCTAAAAAAGGACATTAACTCTTTTTTATTCTCTTTCCTTTTATTATTTTTAAATAATTTAATTCAGTTGGAATTTTAAAATTTAACAAATTGAGCCTATAATATAATATGAAATTTAAAAGGTTTTGTAAGTTACAGAGGTCAAATATATAATGCTCTTAAACTTTATTCAAATCTACTTTCTCTAATTTATTTTTTTTTATTTTAGGGTATTGAATGTTTTATTTTCAATATTTTAAAAACAAATGTTTGAATATAAAGAAATAAAAGAATATTGAAGATAATAAATTTTAGAAGTGGAGCTATATATATATATGGCCAATTGATAAATAAAAATTAAAGTATCCTCATTTAACTGATCAAAATAAATAATTGAAATTTAATTATCCAAAAAATAATATTTATTATTGGAAAAAAATAATTTTTAATAATTTTTCAACTGTTAAATTAACAAACCCATTTAATAAAATATGGGAGAATATAACTTTAAAATTTAATTAAAAGATTAAATGCCAATATCAAAATAATTATAAACTTCAAAATTTTTAAAAATAAACACCTTCATTCCAAAAGAATAAGAATTATATAAATTCTAAATTTATAGAAAATAAACATTCTAAGATAATTTGAAAACTTAAAGTTTCTAAGAAATTTGAAATCGTAGCAGAAGGAGTTTTGTTTAATAATAGTGAACAAATCAAGTCTTTATTAATAATAGAAAATTCTTTATTATCTTTTTTATAATATTAATACATGAATAATATTAAAAAATAGTTTATTTTATATTTTTATTTTAAATTATTTTTAAATAGTATTATTTATGTATAAAATATGAAAAAAAATAATAAATTCTTTTATTAACTAGAACATAGATTTTTTTTTTTATCCATTTTACAAAGAAAAAAAAAAAGAATTCACCAATTCAAATAGTGAATTAAGTGGGTGATAGTCTTAATCCTCTTCAATTCACTTTAAACACTACTTTGACTAATTACTTATGCATCATCCCATTATTGGAGTTGCGTTTTAGTTTTGTACGTGTTAGATGGCATTTCACTAAGAAATCATTTATCTTTTTTTTTTTTTGAGTATACAAATAGTAGGGAGGGGGAAACACAAACGAGGGACGCAGGTCTCGAATCTGAGACCTGCAGATGTCCGTGCCAGGGCTTTAACCACTAGATCAAGCAACCGCGGACAAGAAATCATTTATCTTCTAACTGCAATAAATGAATAAATAATTAAATTGTATAACAATAATATATATATATATATATATATATTTTGACCAAATATAACAATAATATTTAGAGTTAGGTAAGGAAACATACATTAATTCATTCATATCATAGACAAGAAATGACTAAAAGAAGTGGGTAGCAACTAAGAGACCTATTGACATGCTCAAGTCAGCCTTTGGTCGTTCCACAAACGTTTTACAAGGGGCTGTTTTTTTTTTTTTAAAAAAAAAAAAAAAAATCTTACTTGAGTGTGTACTCTTATCACCACAATCACATAATTACAAATTGAATGAATTGAATTTGAATACTGAAATATTGGTGTAATGGTTAATATTCAATCCCTGAAAATCAAAAGATATTAAGTTCAATTTTCACATGACTTATTATTTGAAAGGTTGAAATTAATATAATTTTTTTTATTCGTAAATGTATATGATTATTTGGATTAAAATTTGTTTGTAATATATATATATATATCCGACTCTAATGAGAGAGTAATTTGAAAGACCCCATCTAATTTGGTGTGGTAATAAAAGCCTTCAGTGTACCATTTGAGGTGTGAAGTTTAATTCCCACTCTTCCTTTCATCGATCTTCCAAAGAAAAGAAATTTGAAAGAAAATTTTATGCATAACTATGCTTAAATTCGAGTCCAAATCATGATTGCATATGACATACTTCTATTAGATATTAGTATGCCTTTTAAAGAATTTCTTATTTTCTTCTTAATTAGCTAGAAAACAATACCAAGTATCATCATAGAAAACAGGTTTGGACTTCTTAAAAAAAGAAAAAAAAAAACAGCACAAGATGCATAGATTTGGCTGACACACAATGAATTGGAAGTGAATCAGATGATTATGAAAAACAAAATAGAGTTGCAGCAGATCTTGCAAATATCAAACACAATTACAAAGCATTGACATAGAATAGAAGCACATGGGAGTATCAAGATACTTGTTGCCCACTACTTATTGCCAAATGCAACATCATTTGTCACCCTAAATAATATATTAATACATATCATAATAAATATATATATATTAATTTTTGCCCATACTTTCATTCAAAATAGGGCAGTCAAAGCAACTATAGTTTCTGACTGGGAATTTTTTTAAAGAAAGCTGTTTAGTTCAGACTGCAGACACAGTTTTTGCAAGCACTTAAATTATATTATCAGAACTAAACAATAACCACATAATGTCTTCTTACATTCTTTAATGTACTTGCTCACTGCTCTGCATTTAAGACTAACACTTCTCTTGTCATTACCATGTGTTTTAGCTGATTCAAAATTCAATGAAACTCAAGCAAAATAATAATAATAATCACAATGTGTCAATATAAAATTCATGCAAAAAAAAAAAAAAAAAATCTCTTTTTTCAATCCCATTGAGAGGTGCATAGGAATTCTATATGTTGTTAATTGAAAGCTCAAGGCCATATGGTACCCATCAGTCATACGGCTTTACTATTCTAAAGAAATGCATGTGGTTTA
>CATIWK010358318.1:0-10087 GCA_949634005.1 Mallotus japonicus
AAATAAAAGTGCAAAGGGTAAATCTCAAAACCAATAAAAGTGCACGGGGCAAAATAGACGTTATGCCTTTAAATTTCATGCGTCTGTCCAATGTAATTATTCGATTCATTCCAAGAATATTATGTGTGGTCCGAGGAAGAGCAGGAGTAAGGGGCACATATACGAAAACTTATCCCAGTAGATGTTTTTGTGTTTCGAAAATATTTTTATATCAAAAATTTTAGGAAACTTTTTGAAGACATTTTGGGACTGTTTTTATAAATATGAAAAATTAGAAAATACGTTTTCTATTTAGAAACGCGTTTCCAACTTTGAAAATATATTTATTTAGTATTTTTCTAAATAAAAAAAAAAGATAATTTTATATTTTTCTTAACTAAACAAAATAATTTTTATAATTATACTATTAATTGATAGAATAAATAAATTTTTTTAATATATATATATATATATATATATATATATATATATATATATATATATATATATATTTAATATTTATTTATATACCCTTATATTTTAAAAAATATCATTTTCCCGTATCTGTTTCCACATATTTTCAATTCTGCGTTTCTGTTTTCGTGCTGCATAGGGCACTTGTAGGATAGGTCAAAAAAATTCAGTAAGATCTTGTGCCATACCCACCAATCCTTTTGGGTCCCTAAGTCCCTTGTCTTTATGATAGTGCTTTTGTCTTATGAATTCATGAGTTCTGTTTAGCTAGCTGGCCTGCTATCTATGCATCTCTCAAGTAATACTCCATTTTGGTGAAGGAAACACTGTTGATATGGGGTGATCAGGACAATGTCTTCCCAGTGCATCTAGCCTATCAGTTGCAGAGGTATAAACAACATGTAGCTTAAAAACTCAATACCCATTTGAACATATGTAACATTCTTTTTTTAATTTTTATTTTTAATGATAACAGGCACTTGGGATCAAAGTCAAGGGTAGAAATAATCAAGGATACAGGGCATGCTGTAAACATTGAATCACCTAGGGCTCTCAACAGCCTCATAACATCCTTTGTTTCTGGTGCTAAATAGACCCCATCTAACAAAGCTTACAAATTTCAGATTTAAGTGTACATTCCCATGTGAATATTTGCCAAGTTTATACTAAGTGTTGGAGTAATTGATGGAATGAATGCCAAATACTGCAACTAAATTGCTTGTCAATTTTCTCATTAAGAAGAATGAACTAAACCATCATCAATCATCATAGTGATTTTATTTAATTTTACTTATGAAGATTTTTATTTAATTTAAATATATTATGGTATGTTCAATAATTGAACCATTTTTTAAATGAAAATGATGGTATCTACCGGTACTTAAACTCTATAAATTTTAACTAATTCAATTTCATCTAAATAGAATGAAAAGGATAACACATGGTCTATAAGGGGTGAGCACCGTTTGGTGTGGTATGATTTAGTGCTGGAAGGATAAAATTTTATCGGTTTTTTTGAAGTCATTTGGGACACCGAACCAAGCCGAAAAGAATGAAAAAACTATCAGTTCAGTGAACCGAATTTTTCGGTCTTAACAGTTCGGTTGATCAGTTTGGTTCGGTTGGGTCCAGATGATGGGCTTGGACAGAAAATAATGAAAAATAAAGAAAAATTTCAGATTTTTATTAATTTGGACGAAGCCTAATATGTGTTACATAATTACAAAAAGTAGGGCCAAGCCCAATGTGTGTAACCTAATTACATAATTACAAAATATGTTAAGCCCCTAATGATCTAACATAATTACATTACATGAGGCTATTTTCCATCTAACTTTGTATACAAATATAAATTAGATACAAAAAATATAAGTTAAGCACTTTAGCTATAAGCAAAACGAAAATGCTTCCACTTTTGAGATACATGACTTCAACAAATATTTTGAAGCCAAAATATAAAGCTTCCAAAAAAATTATGTGCAAAAGGCCTGCATATCATGCGAAAAAATATCTAATTGTAGACAGACATAGCTTGAGTTCACCCAAAAGCTTCCAATTCCTGCATTTTAACATAAATCACCAACACAGAATCAAGAAATGCAAACAAATTGAAAAGCAAATTAAAAACCTAAGGAAAAAGGGCTCAGTTGTCAAAAGTTTTCAAGTCATGTCCAAATGGTGCTAGAATTTCTGGCAACAAAGAGATGTCACCTAAGAAAAATCAACAAACACATTCACACAATCTGCATAAAAACTCACGTGGAAGCTTCATCATGGCCCAGCAATAATCACAGAAATGCAACCAAGCAAAAACATAAGCAAAAGCAGGAATGAAAGAAATGAAATGCAAAGTGAGCTGAGGTATGAGACAGAAATGAAATGAAAAGTGGGCTAAGATAGGTTATGTTATAATTCATTGTAAAAATGCAACCATTATTTCTAGCAACAAAATACATGCTACTAAGAACTTAAAGCAAGCACGTTTACTTCTCAGCTTCTAGGTTGAAGCATCATCATAGCCCATACAAGTAATTGAACACTGGCAACTGGGCCTCAGCCACATCAGTTTTGCTGTTTAATAAGGTTAAACTTATGCAACAACATTGGCAACTGAAGGTCAACCACTTCAGTGCTGCAATTCAATAAGTTTAAACTCATTAATTGATAACATTGGCAACTAAAGTCGAGCCACTTCAGTGTTGGTCAAATAGCACAAATCACAGATCACAGGCAGAGCAATTTATCAGTTTAACATATTCACTGAAGGCAATAGTTAAAGTCTAAATAAATGCCAATTAAAATTTACTAAAATTTCAGCAGTTAATTGGCATTTGATGATCCCATTGATGGGTTCATGCCAACTAGAGGTAACTCTAAGAATAAAAAAAAAGAGTTTGCAGTTAAAATAGAAAGCTCATTAGAAGCAGAATTAAAAAAGTTTGAATAATCACAAATAAGAACAATTTACAGTAAATTACCTTTCTCAAACTTCTTAATTTCCTGTAAGGACTCTTCAATTGAGACTGGACTTTTAGACATTCTCATCCAGTCTTGAGAACATATTAAAGCTTCCACAACTTTGGGAGTCAAAAAAGATCTAAAGCAATCAAGCACCCTCCCTCCTGTGTTAAAAGCATATTTAGATGCAACTGTGGATATTGGCACAACTAACACATCTCGTGCTAGAGTAGATAGAATAGGAAATCTCTCATAATTGAATATCAAATGAGTTATCCTCCTCAACGACAGACTCAAAAAGATAGATATCCAACTCAGTTTTTTTGCTCCTACCAATTTCAAGTGCCATCTTATGCTTCTTAAATTTGACTTTTAGCAAGGAAATTGATTTCCTAGATTTAGTAGAAGCAGTTTTACCAGCATCAATTGATTTTCTAAATAGTGAAGAAGATTGAGAAGGAGGCTTGCAAGAAGCAGAATAATCATCAAATAGTTCAGACAAGGCAGTTTTAATATTAGAGTAAAGGCTTCCACCCACATAATTTCCATAAATCTGATTCAGGGAATACTCTAAGAATTCCAGCTTGTATTGAGGATCAAGCACATTTGCAATGAAAATCAACAAATTAATCTTTTGAGGATCCTCCCAATACTTGTCAAATTTGCCTTTCATAGAAAAGGCCATCGATATTTTACTAGCATCAGGAGAACTTTGCCACTCATTTAAAATACTGAAAAGATAAAAAATTTCAAAGAAAAAAGAGTTTGCAGTAACATACTGAGAACTAGAAATTCTCAGTGTCATCTCAAAAATTTTTTGCAAAAAATTAACAAGTTGCTTGACATGCAACCAATCCATAAAATCAGGCACATCATCCCCTAAGTCAGCTCTAAATGCATGCTCACATTCCTCATATTTTTCAAAGACTTTTTCAAATAAGCAAGCAATTTTTAACATGACATAGGTTGAATTCCACCTAGTGGGCACATTTAGAGACAATGAGCAGTCTAATTCACAACCAATTAAGTTAGCTACTTCCTTAAATTTGTGCAACCTTCCTAATATATCTCATAGCTTCTCTAACCCTTTTAACAAAATCGCCAGCTTCTTTCAACCCATCAGTGATAACTACATTAAGGATGTGTGCAATGAATCTCATGTGGACATATTTGATTTTGATAGCAGATGTGCCCCAAGACATTAATTTTTTCTTAAAAAAACCAAGTGTAGTGTCATTTAAAGATGTATTTTCTACTGTAACTGTGAAAATATGCTTGACACCCCAATCTAGAAGATAATTTTCTAAACTTTTTGCAATATACTCACCCCTATGCGATGTAACAGGGACAAATGAAATAATTTTTTTTGTTTAGCTTCCAATCTGAATCAATATAATGAGCAGTTATGCACATGTAATTTATAAGTTGAATTGAAGTCCAAGAGTCAATTGTGATGCTGACTCTTTGACTTTGGCAATGATGCATTAAATCATTTTTCAATTTAAGCTTTGCTTCCACATATGCATTATAACAGCCTCGATTGATTGTCCATCTACTAGGTATCTTGAACCTAGGACATGCAATAGACATGAACTGTTTAAATCATTCTCCCTCAACAAATTTAAATGGGAGCTCATCAAGAATAACCATGTTGGACAATGCAATCCTAATAGCTTCCTGATCAAAAGTCCAAGTCCCTATTGCATATACACTGTCAGAAACTATGCACATCAGGTTGAAGAGTTAAAAGACTTTGTCTACTGGACTTAGGGTTAGGGTTTTTCCTACATGCAAGCATATGATTTCTACAAGATGATGCACCATTAATTTTAGGGTTAGCATGTAAGGTTTTAGCACAATAAACATATCTAGCTTTTACCAACTTCCTTTTCTCAATGATTTTCTCGAAGTGCTCCCACACATTGCTTCTGCTGTCAATGTCCTTTCTTTTTTTTTTTCATTTTTAGTAACTTCTGGTTGCTTTGGGGCTTCCACCTTTGCAGGATTCAGTGTCTCAACACCACCAGTAGTAGGTTGACTGCCACTGGCAGCTCCTGCTTCAGTTTCCATCTTCATAATATACATGCAATCAAAATAAAAGAAGACGAAATGATTCAGAGCCAAAGAAGAGAACAACCAATAATAATATTAATGGGAGAAAAAAGGAAGCAGTAATCTTTGTTCATCAACAAAAGCAAGCACTCAAATTATTCAAAGTCGAGCAATTTTACCAATAATTATTTCAATAAAATAATCAAACAGAAAGCAAACATTATATATTCAATGAAAGATTTTTTTTAAAATAAACAATAAAATTAGTTACACAGAAAGAAAAAATTATATTTTTAATTAAAGAAATTTTTTACTAAATTTTAATATACCTGCAATCAAAACAAAAGAAGACGAAATGATTCAGAGCCAAAGAAGAGAACAACCAATAATAATATTAATGGGAGAAAAAAGCAAGCAGTAATCTTTATTTATTAATAAAAGCAAGCACTCAAATGATTCAATAAAAGCAATTTTACCAACAATTATTTCAATAAATAATCAACCAAAGAGCAAACATTATATATTCAATGGAAGAATTTTTTTAAACAATAAACAATAAAATTAGTTGCACAGACATAAGCAAAAATTATATTTTTAATTAAAGAAATTTTTTACTAAATTTTAAATAAAATTATTTACACAGAAAGTCAACATTATATTAAAAATCAAATTAATAAAATTACTAAAAATAACTACACAGAAAGTAAACATTATCTTTTCAAAAATCAAAGTAAAAAAAAATATCAACAGGAAATTTAAACACTTAGACAAGAAATTAAAATTTTACCTTTTTAATGATGAGTGTTTATATATTTCTCTGATTCGATTATTGTTCAAATTAAGAAACTTCCACCAACAAGATCAACCGATGGTCAGATCTACACATTTGGGGCTTCCACCATTAAGATCTCTCAAAGAGATCGAAAAAATTCTTTAGAGATGCAACCAAAATAGTCAATTTCACCAGTATAACATGCAACAAATAAACGAACAAATACAAAATCCATCAGTGTCTCAGCAAAATAATAAGTCCAAAAAATTACCCAAAATTTTAAAAAACCTTTAGATCTAAAAAAACATTATCATATCTAGTAGATCCGATACCAGATCTATTTGATCCGGCTACAAAATGCCATTGCATGTCGATTTCATCACTGTCAATATTTAGTTTTGAACATTGACAGTAAAAAAAAAACAACAAAGCAACAACTTTTTTTTTTTAAGAGAACAAACACCGAGCTAGAGAGATTGCAAGGAAACAAACATGTAGATTATAGAGTAAGCGTCTTTGAGAAAAAGAGACAATATAGAAATGAAAAATTGAGAAACAGAACACAGATAGCGAAGAGGTTCATTATAAAGAAAGGGAAGAGGCAAAGCTAGACCGGAAAACAAAGATAAACGCCGACGAGATAAATGGTTAGGGTTACAGAAAGTCTAGGGTTAGAAGATAAAAGAGAGGAATGGAAAGTTCGAGAGACAGAGGAGTGGCAAGAAATGAGAGGGTGAGGGGGAATAAGATGGATATATGGGGGAACTATTTTTTAGGGTTAGGGTTAGGCCTAAATGACGTTGTTTTATGCCTTATGTAGTAGTACTTCAGTTTTAGGCTCGGTTCAGTTAATTTTAAACCTAAACTGAGCCGAGAACCAATAACCAATTTTCTTATATAATCTGAACTGAACCGCCACTTACCTAATATAGGTTATCGAGCCGACCTTGAATTTCGGTCTGGTCCGATTCGATTTAGACGGTTTGGTCGGTTTTTGCTCTCCCCTATCTATAATAACTAATATATTAATTTCATTTTTTTATTTTAAATAGAGAAAGGTCATTTTAAATTAAATTAAAAAGTGTCAGAAATATGTAATTGTAATTCTCCATGAGTAGGAGTAGGACTCGAACCTTGTTTTCTCGTACTTTTTTCTTTATAGTGAGAAATTAATAACTTCAACTAGTTAAAAAAGATTCTTGCCTACGTTAATACACCCTGTGGTTAGATAAATAACACATAAATCATGTGTAAAATACTTGACCAATAAAAATAGAACATATATATTTATCATTAACATCTAACCATTAAGTGTATTATACAAGAATTTCGAGTTAAAAAATATGTAGTGGCCGGCATTCTAGGTTATATGAGGATGGGCTGAATGATGCTGTTTGCTACGAAACGTCGTCGTATTGACTGGGACCAAAACCGCCATAACTTTTGCAAAAATAACTTCGCATACCCCTGACCTAGCCTCGTCTTCTACTGAGTTCACTGGATAATCTTTTTTCTCCGAGACCGCCACCACCGTGACGCTGATGTGGCCAACGGAACAAATGCAAAAGAAATGTCATCACACGAGCAAGCACTTGCCACTGTAGTGTCGCAACTAGCCCTATCCTTCGACGGAGCAATTCTCGGTGTTGCTCTGGCTTTTACGGCCTTCCGATCGATTCTCAAATTCGCAACTAACTCTAAATCTCTCCGTAAAATCCGCAACGCTCCGACCGTCAAAGTTTCTGATCTTCGCTCTCTCCTCGTCGAACGCCCTCCTCAGCCGTCTGCTGAAAATCAAAACAATCAGATTTGTGATGAGAAACTGGTGATTGTAAGAGGACATGTGGAAGCAAAATCTGGCGCAGATGGAAATTGGAAGAGTTTAAGACCTAATCACAATAATGTCTTAGTGGCTCATCAATCTGGTGATAAAGCTGTTATTGTACAGACGGTCCAAACTGTAAGTATGTATAGACTTGTTTCTTCGATTCGATTCGATTCGATTCTTGCTTGAGAATTCATGATTTTGAAAGAATTGAATTGAATTGAATCTTATATATTTATATATATATATATATATATAGAATTATTTGATGATTAGTATTTTCTCAATAAGTCTGATTTGGTTTTTGTGTTTTGGATGTCGTTTTGTTGTGAAGTGCATATACAATGAATGGAAAGGATTTTTTGGATGGAGTTCTGATCTACGAGCTATCTTTGGAAGACCTTGGAGAGAACAAGAGTCCACCTTGTCTCGAATGGTGAATTCAATCATTCATCTTTTTTTTTTTTATTATTTAATGAAGCAATTTTATGAAGCTGATTGCTGCTTGAATTCGTCAGCTGTATGGATATGATAATGGCAACTTGACTCGTGTCGTTGTGCAGGTTCCTTTTGTTCTTGTTGAAAATGGTCGATGGCCACAGTCGGATTATGTTGCCGTGAATATGGATGGTTCGAGACATCCTTTACCTCTTACGACCGTTTATCATCAGTTGAAACCTGTTGATGCTTCCCCATATACTTTCCTTCAAGCTCTTTTTGGTCATGAGTACCCTGTAAGTTTTTCTGTTGTTAGCCATAAGTTCTGTTTGCTCTCATGAATGTGTACTACCCTTCCATCTTCCCTTAATACTGCAGTTGAAGGTTTTCTTTGGCTCTTTGATGCACGACTGCTAATACTGACATTATTAATTTGCTCTGCTTGAAGGTTGGTCTACTCGATGAGGAGAAAATCCTACCAGTAGGGAAAGAAATTAATGCTGTTGGACTCTGCAGTTCTAGAAATGGAATTCTTGAGTTAAAATCTTGCCAGGATCTTCCCTTTTTTCTGTAAGTAGGCTTCTTCTGTAATAGTATACTAGTCTTGTGCTTAGACATCAAAATTTATAAATATGATACATCTCTTTCTTGCTGCATCTACGATTGGTTCTCATATATTCCTAGAATTTCATGCTGTTATTCCTCATAATGGCTGTCTATAAAAATGCTAGCTAAACAATTAATTTTATAAATATCATGGGTTTTAGCTTTTGGGAGCAAGCAGGGAACATCACATTTTTTGGCTTCTCTTTTTTTATTCTCATGTTGGACTTGGACTTGTGTTTTGCCCAAATGTGGAGTTCTATCTACATCTACAAATGTTATAGTATTTAATTTTGAACTCATTCTCCACTTTACTTCCATGCTACTCTAATGTTTTTACTACAATCCTTGCAAGTGCATGGAAAATTTGGGTTAGTTTTTTAAAGGGAAAACAGAGGATGTCATAATTGGCCTCTAATATTTCATATTGTGGAGATGTAAATAATGTCTTCTGTTTCATTGTTTTCGAAGAACATACTAATTTCATGGATGTTTCATTTAGTATAATGTTTTTAATTCATTCATCTCTATTTAGCCTGTTAGCCACATAGTGTTGTTACATGTATGTCAGTAATCATTTTTTCTGGTGTTTAATGGTCATATATATATGAATTAGAAAATTTTATTATATAATCTTGAATCCTTTTTTTTTTTTTTAATAATATATAACAGTGTTTGATTTCTAGCCAGAATATATGTTATCAGGGGAGACTGACTGTCACATATTTGGAATTTGACCAATTTGATTGTGAAAATGTATTCATAATGAAACAATTTTTTTGATAATGTTGACGCAGGTCAGATATGACTAAGGAGCAAATGGTAGTAGATCTTGCCTTCAAGACAAAAGTACTTTTGTGGAGTGGCATAATTCTTGGAACATTTTCTATCGGCATTCTCGGTTATGCAGCTGTGAGGTACATTTTGCCTAATATGTATTTATTAAATGTGGTGAGGTGGATGTGTTTTTGAATGAGTGGAGATAAAAGTCGGTTCATTTCATTTAAATTTAACTGCTATGAAAGCCTAAAAGAAAGGATTATTCATGCGTCATGACTATCAGATATTTTTAGCTTCATTGAATAAAAATTTTGTAATCAGTTTCATATTCAATAATCAACAAGTTGTATTTAGGAATTGGAATAGATGGAAAGCATGGAGGCAGCGGAGACAGTCTCAACAACAAAGTCATGCTGCTAGTGATGCGGATGTCACTTATGTTGACGAAGACGAAGAGACTGGAGATGTGCCAGATGGACAGTTGTGTGTGATCTGTTTAATGAGGAGACGACGTGCTGCATTCATTCCATGCGGGCATCTTGTTTGTTGCCAACGCTGTGCTATATCAATTGAACGTGAGGTATCTCCGAAGTGTCCTCTCTGTCGGCAGGCCGTCCGAAATTCCATGAGGATATTCGATTGTTGAGAGGGGTTAGTGTTTGCTATATGAATAGCCATTGGAGTTTTGGCCTGAAGAAAAAAAAAAA
>CATIWK010358348.1:0-11160 GCA_949634005.1 Mallotus japonicus
ACCTCTTAGAGTTGTATTGAAGTTTAAGAAACTTGATTACTCATTATCTCTTCTTAAACATTCAATTAAGCTCTCAAAATTCTCATTATTTCATTCTTATTTTTGATAAACTCTTAAGAGAGTTTGGTGAGTGTTAGAATAGATATTCTTGTTCTTCTATTTTCTGGGTTTAGAAAACGGGAAGTGAAATTCTATTCTAAAGGAATTGGTTTAAGTGTTTAGCCATTAAAACACTTAGGATTTGGTTTAAGAGTGAGCCTAGAAACTCTTGTTTGTAAGGTTTAAAGAGTGAGCCTTAAACTCTTGTGTAATCTCTATCTTGTGAATAAGATTGTAGGTGATTGAAAATCCTAACTTGGGGATAAGTTAGGTGGAGACGTAGGATTGTTGAGAATCCAAACTCCTTACATCTTTGTGTTCATCATTCTTCCTTCTCAACATTCTTTCATTTGTTGTTTGATTCGTTTTAATTTTTGATTTTTATTCGATAGCCCTATTCACCCCCCTCTAGGGTTCTTTCAAGATTGTTGGTGAATTTGTGCGAGCGTGCCAAAGGAAATTTTCCTTAATTGATTTCTAACTTCTTTTAGATGTTTTGCAGGTTCCCAACCTCCTTTACCATAATTCATTTGAATTTCAACTTCAAATTAAATTAAAGAGTATTGAAGAGATAATGAAAGGGAAATTTTGTATTGCATAGGAAGTTATTACACATTGAGTTGAACAAAGAAATAAAATAGAGCTTGCAAAATAAGAAATACATAGTGATTTGCTATAGCTAACAATAACTGAAATTGGAAAATTTGTTTGATGATGATTATTGATATGATGATGTTGATTGTGTGTTGATTGGTTGTAAATGTTGAATGGTAGATTGATTGGATTGGTTGATTGATTGTTCGTCCCCTTCCTTTTATCATTCTACGTCCTTTTATAGTTACAAAATTTATTTCCCTAAATTAACTCTCCAGCTCAAGAGTCTTCTGGTCCTGGGGAAATAAAGTCACATAACTTCCTAAATGCAACCTTCTTCCCTAAGTTGTATCTGAACAGTTGTTTCCATCTCCAGAATCTTCCACCTTAGTTATTAAGTTGCACTGATATGAGCCGGGCTTTTCATTTATTTTGGGCTTTAAAAGTTTTAATTAAATAAAATTGGGTGGTCCATTAATTTAATGGCTTTATCATACTTCAACCCAAAATTCAAATATGGTACAAACAAAATCCATGGTTGTATCCTTTGGATCCATTGTAATTATAGGAAATCTTGTTTGTTTTGTTTGGCCTTTTTTTTTTTTTTTTGAGCTTGTATGCTCAATGTTGTTGCTTAGTTATAGGGAGGTTTTTTCATCACTTCGAAATCTTATTTCAAGTGCTTTTTCCCCTCAATATTAATAAAAGAAAATAATTTGTTGAAAAAAAAAAGCAAAATAGTAATATAACAAATTAGTGCAGTATTTAATAAAATTATAAATCTCTTTTTTCTGAAGAAAAAAAAAGATAATTAATATGATTATAAACAATAGAAAAAGAGAATAAAAGGAATTCTATATATTATGTATTGTAAGTGTGTGCAACAAAGTATATATAACGAGTGATACAAAGATAAGTATAAGTACAAGAGATTAACATAAGAAAACTAATAGTAAACAAGCTAATGATGAATAACTATTTGTGTTAACTATTTACTGTGTTAATACCCCTCGGCAAGCCGATGGGAAGTGAGAAGAAAGAAAAGTGAGAGAATAACTATTTGTGTTAACTATTTACTGTGTTAATACCCCTCGGCAAGCTTGGATCAAAAATGTTGGAACTGTTGAACACCTAGAGGCTTGGTGAAGATGTCGCCAATTTGATCTTTTGTTGAAAGAAAACCGATCTGTATAGCACCTTTGGCGATTTGTTCCCTTACAAAATGGAAATCAAATTCTATGTGCTTTATGTGAGCATGGAAAATGGGATTTGATGACATATATATGGCGCCAATATTATCACACCATAGAATAGGTTTTGATGAACATTGAAACCCAATTTTAGATAATAAAGAGATGATCCAAAGAAGTTCTGTTGTAGTGTTAGCGAGTGCTTTATACTCACTTTCGGATGAAGAATGAACAATAGTAACTTGCTTTTCAGCACTCCATGAAATAAAAGACTTACTATGATAGATGCCAAAACCACTTATGGAGCGACGAGTGTCTAGACACCTGCCCCAATCACTGTCAAAGTAATACTGGAGATCAAGTTTATTATCGGCTGTAAAGTGAGAGAATATAAGATGGTATGTTTAATGTAGCATAGCAATCTCTTGAAAGCCACCCAATGGAGATTAATGGGTGAGTGCATATATTGGCACAAGGGAATGGCAGAGAATGCTATATCAGGATGAGTGAAAGTTGCATATTGCATAGCACCAACAACATGGCGATAGAGATGTGGATCGGTAAATGGCGCACCCTGAGTTTTGGACATTAGAGGAGAGGTTTCCATGGGAGTGAGACATCCCTTAGCATTGGTTAAGCAGGTTTTTTGAATAAGATCCTACAAGTATTTTTGCTGACTAATGAAGATGTCACGTAGGAGAAGCCTAAATTAAAAGAGATTACTGTCGCTTGCCGTTGATTAGCACACGAATGGTCGTCAAACAACCTTCTATAACCTGTTGATTCACTACAAATACCAGGAAATAGGCATCTAAGAATTCGTTGATTCACAAAAGAATACTGAATTTGGGGAAAATAGAAATCTGATTATTCATTCAACAAAAACTAACTCCTATTACAACCTTAAGGCTAGATATATATAGGGTGGCACAAACCTACCAACCCTAATTTTAATTAGGAAATAAAAATAAAGAAAATCCTAGTTAAGGCAGGAAATCAAATTCCTAACAATATATGAAAGTCAAATCCTAATCAATGCCAAATTAGAAATAAAAATCAAATCCTAATAATAATAATAATAATAATAGTAATAATAATAATAATAATAGTAATAATAATAATAATAATAATAATAATAGTAATAATAATAATAATAATAATAATAATAATAATAATAATAATAATAATAATAATAACAATAATAATAATAATAATAACAATAATAATAATAATAAATTATATTTCCCATCCATTATTCTGTAAACTTACTCCAAAGCTTGTTGCTCCGCATCAAGATGCCATGTGAATTGCGACTGACTTGTATGCCCAAGAAATATTGCAGCGGTTAAACATCTTTTATAGGAATTTACGTTGTAAGTGCCCAAGAATCATCGAGATCAAGTCTTGAGATGAGCCAGTAATAATTATGTCACCATATAAATGAGTAGAATAACAAGTGCTTTGCCATCTCATAGATAAAATAAAGAAGAGTCAGCCTTAGATGGAACAAAGTTGTGAGTTTTGAGAAAATTACTGAGTCTAGAGAACCAAGCACAAGATGTTTGTTTGATTGTTCAAAAAAAAAATGTTTGTTTGAGGCCGTATAAGGACCGTTGAAGAAGGCAAACATGATTCGGATGCTGCTTGTCAATGTAGCCTTGTGGTTGTTCCATAAACACAGTCTCAGTAAGATCGCTATGAAGAAAGGCGTTAGAAATGTCCAATTGTTGCAAGCTCCAGTGATTCATTGCTGCAAGAGAGTACATCTTGATGAAAAGAACAATAATATAATGAAGAAGTACTAAACTAAAACCTCACTCAGATTATGAAGTTTCTTATTACAATTTTTTAATTGCATTGGTAGAGCTCATTTGATTTACATCTCGGCGATATGTACACTCCACTCAATTGCTTTACTTAGCCATAAATCAATTCTTTGATGTTTGAATGAGTCTAATTCCAAAAATACCAATGAAAATTTCACAAGAAGGAGATATGTAAACTCTATTAAGGGAAACCATAAAATTCCCATTAAGGGCCACAAAGATCTCATTAAGGGCAATAACTCCATGTAAGATTCAACAATTTCAGTCAAAAAAAAAAATCAAAGATTTATATTTATTCAATAAAAATGAAATAAAGTAAATAAAATAGAAATAGAAAAGAACCATTATCGATCAAAAAGATGATTGTTGATGGCCGAAATAAAAATTTTAAGAAAAAATCGAGCACTAAGAGAAAAGAATCTATATTTTCTTAATTTATTTCAAAGTTACATTAAATTTATAGTTTTTATTATTGATAACTATGTCTATAATTTTGTATAAGTTTAATCCCATTCTTTTTGTCAAATTAAGAGTTTGATTAAATTTATAATTTATTTTTCATATTATTTGATTTTTTTTTTTTTTTGTTAATAGAGAGGTCAAATGACTTAAATTTTGATGGACTGCACAACAGGGGCAGTCATCCCCTTCTAAATCGACGACGACATGAATGAATTTTGCACCTCTAGTTGCCCTTAAAGAGAAGTTACCACTTAACTACTCCTTCACTAACCATATTATTTGATTTTTGTTTACTGATTATGCTTTAAAGTTTAAACCATTTTAATTGGTCATAAACTCGCAAGAGCCATGAACTGTTACTACAATAATTTCAAATGCTTAATTGATATCCACATTAAATTGTATGTTTTGGAAAATAAATCTAAATGTAATATATTTTTGTTCCATAAATTACATGCTAGAACTGTTACTATGATATTTTTAATCCTTAATATCCATTCTAAATCGTAAGTTATGGAAATTAAGTCTCAAAATTGCAAAATGTTTTGTTACTCATTCTCTATAAAAACATATGAAAAGATTAACAAAACATTGTATTATCTCTCAAGATGAAGAAAACTTCGAGCCCTCTAACAATCTCAGGATTTTTTATACTTTTGTTTTCATTTTCTTTAGCAAGCTCTGATTCTTCTGTGGAAAACTTCATCCAATGCCTTGGTAACAATCATGTTAATGCCCCTTACCCAATTTTTGAAGCCATATTGATGCCCGTTAATTCTTCATTTAACTCTACACTAGAAGCCTACATCAAAAATCGTAGATTTTTAACCCCTACTACCCCAAGACCCCTTGCTATCGTAGCTGCCAAGCATGAGTCTCATGTCCAGGCCACTGTCATTTGTGCCAAGTCTAGTGACTTGCAAATCAGGATACGGAGTGGTGGGCATGATTATGAGGGCCTTTCCTATACATCTAAAGTGCCATATGTTGTCCTTGATTTGTTTAATCTTAGAGCTATTGATGTTCAAGTTGATAAAGGTTGTGCATGGGTCGAAGCAGGAGCTACTGTTGGTGAACTTTACTACCATATTGCCAACCAAAGCGATACACTTGCTTTTCCTGCTGGGGTTTGCCCTACTGTTGGCACTGGAGGTCACTTCAGTGGAGGAGGATACGGCAACTTGATGAGAAAATATGGGTTGGCTGTTGATAATATTGTTGATGCAAAAATAGTCGATGTCAATGGTAGAATCCTCGATAGAGCATCAATGGGAGAAGATCTATTTTGGGCAATAAGAGGTGGTGGTGTAGCAAGCTTTGGTGTTGTTCTTTCATGGATGATCAACTTGGTTCAAGTTCCTAATTTAGTTACTGTATTCAGAATAGGAAGAACCTTAGAGCAAGGTGCAACCGATATAATTTATCAGTGGCAACAGGTTGCTCCATCTCTAGATAATGATATTTTCATAAGAACAAAGCCAATTGCATCAAATGGTAGCATTGAGGTTCTCTTCTACGGAATGTTTCTTGGAAATATTGACAGGCTTCTTCCCCTGATGAATAGTAGCTTTCCTGAACTAGGTTTACAGCGTCAGGATTGTTATGAAATGAAGTGGGTAGAGTCCACACTCTTCTGGGACGATTTCCCTAATGGAACATCCATTGAAGTTCTGCTTGATAGGCCTCCAAAGCCGTTCGCATTCATGAAATTCAAATCTGACTTCGTAAAACAACCGATTCCAAAATCAAGTATAGAAGAGATATGGAAGGTGATGCTTAAAATAGGGAATATATGGATGCAATGGAACCCTTATGGGGGAAGAATGAGTGAGATTTCAGAGACTGAGACACCATTCCCACATAGAGCTGGGTATCTATTCAAGATTCAGTATGGTTTGATATGGTTAGAAGAAGGAATTGTAGAAAAGCAAGTAAATTTATCCAGAGAAATGTATGAAGCAATGACTCCATATGTTACAAAGGATCCAAGGGAAGCATATCAAAACTATAGAGATCTTGACATTGGTAGCAATTCAAGCAATTTGACAAATTTTCAAGAAGCTGAAGTTTATGGACATAAGTATTTCAAGAACAATTTTTTAAGGCTGACAAAGGTAAAGGCTATGGTTGATCCAGATAATTTCTTCAAGCATGAACAGAGTATTCCACCCTTTGTTTCTCTTTAATACAATATACAATAAGCTTCATTTTATTCTGATGTACCAAAAATTAATGTGCTCAGTTGCAAATAAAAAAAGAAAACATATTATTTTTAGTGATTTTTACAATTTATTCAAGTGTACCTAGTTTTGATAAATTACTTTGCCATCTACTAAATTTTTATAATTTGATATATCAATTAAAAGTTTGGTCAAATCTTGCACACGTATTGATTCAAATTAAGCTGAGTTGAATCACAAAAATGATAAGTTAAAACTTACAGTTTTGATTAATTATTAAAAAAAAAATACGTTCTCAATATTAAATAAAGACTTAAAGCTTATTCATTGATATCATAACCGGAAAATGATATTTTTTTTTTTTTTTGCTACTACTGAATTGAAATATGGTAGATTTATTAGAGTAAAAAATAATAAAATTTTAGTCAAGTATTATTCTTAGACCATAGGATTAAATTCATAAAAATAAAAATTTAGTGAAACTATAATTAGTAATGAACTTTTTATTATTTACATAAAGTAAATTGTACTAAGAATATATCAGATAACAAGGATTGAATTAACAAAAATGTTTCTTGTTACAGTCCACGACATGAATAATGCATTGCAGATCACAGTAAATTATTTGTTCGTTCCCCTACTTTATGGGCAAAAAAACTCAAGAAATAATAATAATAATAATATAGGCTTATAATTATTACTGCGACACCTATCAGTGTCTTTAAATTAAAACAAGCAGCTTACAAAATAAAAATGAAAAAATTGTGCATATTCAAACCAATCAAATGAATGGTCCAAGGACTCATAAATCAATCCTCCATACAAGATAAAATTTCTTTTACAACTTAAAAATATTAACATACAACTGAATCTTGTCTATGATAGACAATAGAACTCTATTAGATTATGAATGAAAACTAATTCCACACAAAGACTTATTACCAAGAAAGTACACAAATATGGATGTCCCAATAAAGAATACAACAGACATCATTATTACATATTCATTATTAGCAAAACAAATTTTATCTATATCTAATAAATATAAAAATATATCATTACCAAGATGAGAGAGTTGGGATGCTCTGTTCATTCCTAAAGAAATTAGCAGGATCAATTATTGTCTTCACATGCACCAACCTATCAAAGTTAATCTTGAAATACTTAATACCCCAAATGCTTGCCTGCTTGTAGCTTGTGTTGCCTAAATTGTTCACACCAATATCAAGATCCCTGTAGTTGATGTAAGCTGCTCTTGGGTTTTTGGAGACATATGGAGCCAAGAAACTGTATAGCCTTCTAATCCAACTTATATGCTTTTGAGCTGCTTCGATTCCTTCTTCGTCCCAATACGCCAAGTGTTGAATCTTGTATAAATTTCCAGCTCTGTGTGGAAATGGAATGCTTGATTCTGAGATCTCACTCATTCTTCCTCCGTATGGACTAAAGATCAGCTGACCTGCACCAGCTTCTACTTCGAAAAGCCTCTTCCATATGCCTTCTAATGCTACTTCAGGCATAGGTTCTTTGACATAATCAGATTTTGCTTTGAAATACCTCAAAGATGGTTGAGTTCTATCGAGCAAAATATCCAAAGAAGAATTTGAAAACCCAGCAAAGTAGAGGATGGATTCGATCCAGCTCATTTCGGTGCAATCTTCCCTCACCAAACCGAGTTCAGGGAAGCTCTCTTGCAGCAGTGAGAGAAGCCTGTCAATCCCACCAAGAAACAAGGAGTTAAATGCTACTCGTACTGTTGTGTTTCGTTGACTAGTGGAGTTAACTCTCTCTATAATGACTCTTATGAACAGATCTTCATGAAGCTTATCTGCGATATATTGCCATCGATTGACAAGATGAGTTGCGTTTTGTTCCAAGGTTTTTTCCACTGTAAAAACAGTGACAGTAGATGGAACTGGAACCAAGTTTATCTTCCATGCAACAACGATTCCGAAGGTGTTTCCTCCACCTCCTCGAATTGCCCAGAAAAGATCTTCACCCATTGAAGCTCTATCAAGAATTCTTCCATTAACATCAATTAATACTGCATCAATTATGTTATCTGCAGCAAGACCGTACTTTCGCAGCAACATGCCATATCCTCCACCGCTGAAGTGGCCACCAACACCAACGGTAGGGCAAACACCAGCTGGAAAAGCAAGAGTTCTACTTTTCTCAGCAATGCTATAGTATAACTTGCCTATGGTTGCACCAGCTTCAACCCATGCAGTGTTGTTTACTGCATCAACTGTGATGGATTGAAGATTGATTAGATCAACAATGACAAATGGAAGAACAGAAACATATGAAAGTCCTTCGTAGTCATGGCCGCCACTTCGAACTCTGATTTGCATGCCATGTCTTTTAGAACAGACTATGGCAGCTTGAACATGGGATAAATTCAATGGAGTAACGATAACCAGAGGTTTTGGAGTGGTAGATGTGTTGAACCTACGGTTTTGTATGGAGAATTGTAAAATAGATGAATATGAAGAGTTAACTGGAGTATAAATGACTTGGGATATAGAGGTGGAGTCTTGAGAATAAAGGTTAAGGCATTCAAGAAAACTTTCATGGCTATTATCAGCTGAAGCTACCCATGAGAATGACAACAGAAAAACAAACAGAAATGGCAAGATTGGAGAATCCATATCTATTATTGGCTTATTGCTTTGATTATATTGTTCTATGCATGTTATTGTTGTCCTTATTTATACTAATTTAGAAGGGTGATTGCTTGTGAAAAAATCAAAAATGTGAATGAGAAGGACACAATTTTTCTTGGAAGAACAATTCAAGCACATCAAGAACGAGTTACGTTGCAAATAAATTGATTGAAGACTGGGAACGTAGAAAATTCAAATTTGTTTAAATGAAGAACCACAACTTGCATGAGAAGAATATAAGAACATTGACTTTAAATCAATATAAACATTGATTAAATAGTGATAACTTTAGATTTTTTAAAAATATTAATAAATAATTATATATTTCTCATGCAAATAGAAAATTATTTATATTTGTGATAATATATAAAATATTAAATATATATTTCAATATTATTAATACTATTGTTATTATTATTTAATTTTAAAAAAATAATAAAGTATTATTTATTTATATAACAATTCAATATTACAAACTTAATAAAATTATAATTTATTACAATTTTAATAATTTTTTATTTAAATAATTATATAATATTTTTTCAATATTTTTTAATAATCAAAACTGATATTGGAATCGTATGTTGTTTTGTTAACATCCCAACTATAATTCAATAGGTCTTGACCATATCCTCGTTCCATCTACTCTCAGATAAAGAAAAGTAAAAGTGCATTAGCCTTGGTCTCCACCATTTCTTTCACACCGTTGTCTTTTCTCTTGGCTTATGAAGAGACTTTGGCTTTGGTCTGGTTACTAGAAAGCTAAAGAAAGGGCAACATATAATATAAAGAAGAGACATTGATGCAATTCAAAAAGAAAATTGTTTAGACTCGTGATAGTATACATAATATTAAATAAATATTTTGATATTATTATTATTGTTATTTAAAAATGATAAAAGTATTATTTTCTTGTATAAGTCAAAATTACATACTTAATAGAGTTATAATTTATAGTAATTTCAATAATTTCTTTATTTAAATAATTATACATCAATCCTTTAATATTTTTTAAAATTAATGTTTTTGTCTATTCTAAAAATAATTTCATATAAAAAATATTATGACCATAATTATTCTTAAGGCTCATGTTCTCTATTCTAAAAAATATTATGACTATAATTTTATAAACAATGTTTTTATATTTTTAATATTAATTCTGTCTTTTTTGAGTAATTATATGTTAGATTTTTAATAATTTTTAATTTTAGTATTTATATCTATTAAAAATTCTTTGTACTATTTTTAGATTATGATTATAATTGATTATTTAAATAACTAAAATTAATTAAATTAATTATAAGTAATTTTATTAGACTTTAACAAAATTTCTAAAGTTATGCTATTTATTTATTTTATATTGGTTCAAATAAACGTTCATCTAACTAAAATAAGAATTATTATTTAATTTCAGTTAAATTGAATTTAATATCAATTAATTTAATATTTAGTTATAATTCATGTCCTAATCAAATAAAAGTTAACCAAATAAAAATAGGAAATGCAATTTAAATTAAATTTTAATTTTAATTTAATTTCAACTAGTAAATTATTAAATCATCCAATTTTTATATAATAAACAATGAATATTTTTTTGTAAATTATTGTGTACCTCCCTCCCCCCTCCCCGAATACATTTATTTATACTAGTATACATCACGTGTATCACAAGTAAATATTTTTTTATTATTGGACTCATGTTAAATTATAATTTTAAATTAAGTATTCTTACATGATTTTTTGAATAATTCAAAAGTAAAATTTTTTAAACATTTGATAAAAATTAAGTATAAAAATTTAATTTATATATTATTTTTATATTAAGTAAGATAATAAAATTTATAAATTGTTTTTCCAATTTTTTAATATTAATATTTTCCACTTTAAGTTTTTTATTTATTTAAAAATTAAGTATAATCATAATTTAAAAAATAGTTAATACAATTTTTGAAAGTGATATTTAAACTATGATTGTATTTAATTTTCAAAGAAATATAAATATTAATTAATTTAATTTTAATTTTTTACTAAATTTTAATTTGATAAAATTTTCAAAAATAAAAACTTAATACATATAACAATCTAATTTTTCAAATTTAATAGAGTTATATTATAATATAATAATAATTTATTACAATCTTAA
>CATIWK010358374.1:0-11287 GCA_949634005.1 Mallotus japonicus
ATTTGATTTTAATTTAATTTAGATTGCTTTGTTTATTTTAATTACAAAAATTCACTTTTATTTAATTTACTAGCTAAGAACATAAGTAAAAATATTGGTACTCAATATACAGTCTTCATGGGAACGATATCTTTTGTGCTACAATTTACGATCCGTGCGCTTGCAGGTTTTGAACACAACAATAGATCACAACTTTAGACTTAGTTATAATTAAAATAAGCATAATACAAATAAACAAAATAATGTATCCAAGATAAATCTCAATGCCTTAACACTCCTCCTTGAGATTTTTCTTGGAAACACCTATTTTGGCCCTTAGAACTTCAAACTTAGCTCTTGGAAGAGCTTTTGTAAATATATCAGCAAGCTGCTCATCTGAAGAACAATGTTGTAAACTGATTTCACCGTTCTTCTCTGCCTCTCTAAGAGCATGAAACTTCACATTGATGTGCTTTGTTCTCCCATGTTGCACTGGATTTTTGGCTATAACAATTACAGATTTGTTGTCGCAGAAAATGACAGTAGCTTCAGTTTGAACCATCTCCAAATTAGTCAGAATTTTTCTAAGCCAAATGGCTTGGTTTGCGGCTATTGTAGTAGAAATGTATTCTGCCTCTGTTGTGGATTGTGCCACCACTTCTTGTCTCTTTGAGCACCATGAAAAAACACCATTTCCAAGAGAAAAAACATAACCAGATGTGCTCTTCATGTCATCTAGACTTCCTGCCCAATCACTATCCGCATACCCCTTCAGCTTTACATTTCCTTCATTCAAGAACCAAATGCCAAGATCAAATGTACCTTTCAAGTTCCTCAAGACTCTCTTGACTGCTCCAAAATGAGCTTGACTGGGAGAATGCATAAACCTTGACAACTAATTTGCCGAAAACATCAAGTTAGGTCTGGTTGCTGTCAAATACAATAGGCTGCATAACCCAAATGGATACCCAATTCAGCCTTATCATCCAACTTCTTCCTCTTTTCAGCTGGTACATGAGTGTAACAAACATATCCAAAGACCTTCAGGTGCTTGACAGATGGTTTGATCCAACTCCAAGCCTCAATTGGAGTAACACTATGAATAGACGTTATTGGAAGTCTATTTTGAAGGTACACTGCTGTGTTAATAGCCTCTACCCATAAGTGCTTTGGAAGCTTCTTTTCAGCCAACATACACCTTGCCATCTCAACAATGGTTCTGTTCTTCCTCTCTGAAAGTCCATTCTGCTCCGGAGTATATAGCATGGTGAACTGATGATATATGCCAGCCTGGTCACAAAATCTAGTTAATTCACTTGAAGTGAACTCTTTGCCATTATCAGTTCTCAAGTTCTTAATTTTGAAACTTGATTGAGTTTCAACCATCACCTTAAATTTTTGAAACATTAAGAAAACTTGAGAATTGTTGCTAATGAAATACACCCAAACCATTCTGGTATAGTCATCTATAAACAACATAAAATATTTTTCACAACTAAGGGAAGGAGTTTGCATAGGCCCACAGACATCTGAATGGATAAGTTCCAATTTCTGACTTGCCCTCCATGCTTTGTCAACTGGAAATGATTTTCTATGCATTTTTCCAACTTGACAACTAGCACATACATCATCTAAAACTGAAATACAGGGCAAATCTTCTACCAACTGATGTAATTGCATCCATTTCAATGATTTTAAATTAAAATGGCCAAACCTCCTATGCCAAACCAAACTCTCATCAGCCTTTTCACTATAAGCATTATCATTATCCCATTTTATAGGAAAGCAATTGTTAATCATTTTGACTCTGGTTAACTCACAATCAAGAGGATCATAAACCACACACATGTCTCCTTTAAAAACCAAAGAATATCCATTTTTAATCATTTGAGAAACACTCAAGAGATTTTAATCCAAATCAGGTACGTACAAAACATCATGAATAAGTTTAGTACCTTGTTCGGAGTGAATTACAACAGAACCTTTTCCTTCAACTTGGACAAGGGCTCCATTTCCCATCCTCACTTTAGCTCTAGCTGACTGATTCAAGCTTCTAAACAAGCTTTTCTTTTTTGCCATATGACTCATACAACCACTGTTAATAAACTAGACTTCAGCTTCATCAGCTTTACAGAGTTGAGAGGCCATGAACAATTTCTCTTCTTTCTCTTGTTGCTCATCAGTAAAATTGACCGCTAAATAGGTTGCTGAACTTAGCTTTTTTTGCTTTTACAAACCCTTTCAATAACCCCCCATCTTTTGTAAAATCTACATTGAATTGCAAGCTTCCTATTTTTCCAACAATTTTTCTCTAAATGTTGGTCTTTTTGCAAATGCCACAAGGAGGAAATCTTCCCTTTCTAGCAAGTTCCTTTGAATTTTTTGAGAACTTCATCCCTTTGTGCTTTGCTTGAAATGCACCTTTAACCACCTCCTCATATCTCATATTGTTTCTTTGTTCATGAGCTAGCAATTTGCTTACTAACTCAGTAATAGTAAGCTTATTCAGATCACATGACTCTTCAATTACTGTAACTTTGGCTTTAAACTTGTTAGGAAGGCTGATCAAAATTTTTTAACAACTCTATGATCTAGAAAATCATCACCATGTATTATAATTTGATTGACTATATTCATCAGCCTTGTAGAGTAAGCTTTCACCCTTTCATCATCTTTAATCTTTAAAAGCTCAAATTCTCTTTTGAGTGTTAAAAGCCTGACATTCTTAACTCTGTCACTCCCTTCACACGCTTCTTTAAGTTTGTCCCAGACCTCCTTTGGTGATTCACAAGTCATTATGGAAGTGAAAATCACATCTGATACAGCAGCATGTAAGTAGTTAAGTGTTTTAGGCTTCTTTGCTTTTTCATCTTCATAAGCCTTTATCTGATTCAAGGTTGGATTCTGATTGAGTGGATGAGGATCCTCTCCAACTTCAAAAACTTCCCATAAACTCAAAGCTTTCAGATGGGATTTCATCTTGATAGCCCAAGTAAGATAGTTTTCCCCTGTGAAGATAGGTGGAGGTTGAGAAAAACTAGAGGTTGCCATACCCACAAACTTAAAAAAAAAAAAAAAACTCAACTCTCTTGCTCACTTTTCTTCACTCAAACCAAAAAACTCACAACCCTTAAGAATAAAGCTCTGATACCATGTTAAGAAATCAGACTCCAATGGACAAGACACGACAAACTGAGTGTGAGTGTCGGGCTAGCACCGAACGGGCTTGCTCATGACATGGACCGAGACATGCTCAGGCTTCATACCGAGAGTGAGTTTTGGTGGCCTCCAAAATAATTGATTGGGCCTTCATCAAAGGCTTGCTCTCTATCAAAATGGCCTTAGCCATTTTAATGGCAACTCCTCCTTGATTATATGCCACTTTACTTCTTCTTATTTTTCCAATGTGGGATAGCTCCCACTTTATGCTCCAACAATATGCTACAAGAAGCTAGAATGCAGGAACATTTACTGACACTCCTTGTACATTCAAAATCTCAATCTTCCCAACACTGCTTTAATTTACAGATAAGCAAAGTACTAAGAGACTATTAAACGCCAACTTTCTCCCCAGATAGACAGCAACAATCATGCATTGTTTCTACTTAGAACTTGATGAGATGTCAGAAATGAAATGGAAATAAATAAATCTACTATAGATATTGCGATTTTGTTTTCTTCATGCTTGTTATGTCTAAGATTCTTCAGCGTGCACCTTGATGCTCTTTAAGAGAAATCTGTCTACTTTTCTAGGTGCTGTAAAGTGCTCTTATACCTCTAGTTCCCTGATTAATCTTACCACATTTCTTGGCCTAATTCCACTCATCTTCATTTTGTCAAATCCTAGAGTTCCATTTCTTATTTCTGCAAGTAATCCAAATTCATATCTAGTTAATAACATCCTCTATCACATCCACATGGACTGCTAGAATCATCTCTCAATATCAATAGATTTTCTGGAAAAGTCCCAGTCCCTATCGGGACTTTCAGGTTTCCAGCAATCCTGCTCATTAATTTCCTCAATGGATTTGTATCTTGAGACATGGTCCGCATGACTGAACTCATGATCTTCGCTTCGATTCAAATTCTCATCACTAGAACTCGTTGCAGTACTCTCTTTGTGAGCGAGTTTGCCTGCTTGATTGACAACCAATTCACCTTCTTTTTGTGGGAGATTTTTCTATTTTAGTTTCTTCACTATTAAGACTTCTCTTTCCACCTCTTTGCAGCTATCCCTTCATCATCTAAAATCTCTTCTTCACTTCGCCTTGAACATCTCCTTTTATGACTTCAATAACTTTCTTTGTTCTTTTCTAACCACGAATCACTATCATGTGTTCTGTACCAATCATCCTAATGATCATCAGGGAACTCCAAGGAACTTCTATGGTGTCTCAAAATTTTCCTTTTGGATGATCATGTTTATCTCTGTCTTTGTCCAAATATGACTCCTTGCCATCCCCAAGATCATCTACGGACCTTACTTTGTTATGGTGTCATGAGCTTCTTCCCATAAGACTATGATGTTTTTCTCTATCTGATTGATATCCATCCAGTCCATTAGATTCATTCTTCCTGTTTCTATTAGCATCCAGGGCTAACCCTTTTATTGTATGTTCTGAGCCTTCAGTATGAGCATTTTTTGGTCTGTTTCTGTCCCCATCAGACCACTCATCAGAATCAGATTTATGGTTCCTGCCCCTGATCTTCCCACTAGATAAATGACTAAAGCATTCAGTCATAAAATTACTGTGTTTTGACCTTTTCCTCACATGACCTTGATGCTTATTTCCTTCTCTGCCTACCTCACTATCCCCATCAGAAGTCGAATCATGGCTTCTGCGCTCGCTATGATGGTAGTCTTTTTCATAAGATTTCTCATCATAGACTTGAATCTGTTTATGATCACCATTTCTGTGCTAGTGCCAGTGAGTGCCTTCTTGAACATCTTCATCATCACTGTTTTTACTAGAACAAGGAAGAGGGTGATTCATGTCCCTGGATCTAGATCTGCTCGAACGATGCCTAGAAAGGAAATAAGAAAACTATGAGCCAATAAAAAAAGAAGATTGTAACTATACTACACAGCTACAAAAGCACACAAACTCTATCCCATGATAAGTTGTGATGAGTTGACAGACCACAACAAACCTTCATGCAGCATAAAGAGATTAAACAACAACAAAAGCATAAGAACTTAAGATCACAAACCTAAAACCTAACAATTAAGCAAAACTCTTGCAAAAGAACTTTTTAACAATAAAAGAAACAAGTAAATGAAAAAATTTACAAATATTCACCAATCTGAATGGCAACTTATCACCCAAAACAAATTAAAAGAACTTTACAATTTTAAAACACAACACTAGTCTTGTCTTAGTGTGCAGCAAGCAACAGCTGTAGTTTCTATTAAATCATATTCCTTCTAAATGTGGCACGCATGAAGTAGAAGGCTAGAAATACAACATAAATAGATCATAAACAAGGGCTATTTACCAAATTATGGTAAAAAATTAAACAATTTATGGTACTTTTTAAAGTTTTTCCTATTTTTATGGTACTTTTTGAAAACTTTTCCCAATTTGTGGTACTTTTGGCTGAGGTGGAGGGGAGATAATTTGTTGAGGGGCAAATTGCCAGTGGCACTGGCGAAATGCACGTTTTGCCAATGGCATTGGCAAAATGAAGGGCCATTTTTTTTAATCATTTGATGCATTTTGCCTGTAGGAATGGCAAAATGCACCAAGACTTTTGCCTCCCCGATTTGGCATTTCACCATCTTTCATAATGATATAATGATTATGTTAACTTTTATAATTTTATAATTAGTTAATAATTATTTGTTTATGATTATGTTTTTTTTAATAGTAGTTAGTCAATAATTATTGTAGTACATTAATATTTTACGTTGAAATTGAAAAAAAAAATTTGTATAAAAATAAAAAAATGGTTTCTATATATTTACAATTAAAAATAAGTATTAATTTTATTTACTTATTTTATGCTATTTTGTATATTAATTTTTTCAAATAATAATTTTTTTAGAATAAACTGAATGCTATTATAATTATTTCAATTATATTAAATAAAAAATTAAAAACTAATCACAATTTTGGCCATGCAAAATTGTTTTGTTTGGCCATGCAAAATTTGTTTTGGTTTGGCGCTTTGGCCAAGCAAAATTGTTAATTTTTACTTTTTTTTTTATTTTAATATTATACTGATTATGGACAATTAATTATAATAATATTAAAAATAATATCATAATAATATTATAATATTATTACGATTATTTTAATTTAATATATTATTATTATTATTATTACTATTATTATTATTATTATTTTATTATTATGCATGGCCAACTTTAATATGCACAAAGGCCATAAAGGCCAATGACAATCCATGCATAATAATAATATATTAAATTAAAATAATCATAATAATGTTAAAATTAAAAAACAAAAAAAAGAATAATATTATTATAATTAAGTAATCATAATCATTATAATATTAAAATAAAAAATAAAAAATTAAACAAAAAAAAAAACTAGGCCATAATGGCCCATTTCAAATTTTATTATGCATGGCCAATTTTTTTTTTTTGCAGAATTTTTTTTGCGTAATTATGCGTGGCCAGTATTTTTTGCATAGCCTGTGGTGTTATTGAAGTGAAAAAAAAATCACCCATTTCGTCTCTTTCACTAGCGAAATGGGTGAATATTTGTCACCCAGCATTTCACCTATCCCACAGGTGAAATGCCTTCAAACTTCTACAGTCCCTATTCACCTAGTCTTATCTTGTCCTTCTCCCAGCATCATTTCACCAGTGTGACTGGCAAAATGCATAACTTTTTTTTCCTCATTTCGCTTGTAACACTGGCGAAAAGAGTTTGGTAAAATTTGTCCATAAGCAATTTCACTTGTAACACTAGCGAAATGAATTTTTTCCAACAAAAAAAAAGTACCACAAAAACGGAAAATTTTTAAAAAGTACCATAAATTGGGAAGTTATGTACTTTTTTTCTGATAACTTGATTCCAGAACCTCCGAGTCTTGTGGTCAAGCAATCAACAACAAGGCAAAGTGAGATGTGGGGTTTCCCCCACGAACCCTCTGATGCCTAAGTTAGCAAAGGTAGAGAGAGAAATCTAAAGAGATAAAGAGAGAGTAAAAGCTAAAAGAATAGAATGAATGATGAATGGAGAGGTGAGGAGTATTTATAGAGAGTAGGATGCTTAAACCTGAGAGGAATTGGATTCCTCTTTCAGGTAGGACTTGTGTCTCCAATAAGAATTACTTCCTAATCCAAGTCTCCTTTTTTTTTTTGATTTGTCTTTCTTTCTCTACAAGTCACTTGTTATTTAGGAAAATAATTGATTATTAGAATAGGAATATACCTGTGGGGTATCAAGAGTCCCCCCCGTAAGTATATGTCGGATATTTTATAACCGAATGTTTGGAAATGTGATGAAGTCTTGTTGCAAAGATGGTGATCCGATACTGGAGGGTGAGTTGAGGTGGCTAGCCTCAGTCACTGATGTTAAAGATGCTCGGTACCGAGTCTTGAAAATTTGAGTTGTATGTGAAGATGTCTGCTGAACTTTAGATGCCCAGTAATTAGATATTCAATAAAAGATGCTCGGTGTTTTGGAAACAACCCGAGAGATTAACCCGTCAGTGGTGTATAGATGACTTAACGGGACCAGCCGTCACTAGAGTTTGGATACTCAGTACTATAGAAGTGACTCGAGTCTTGGAACCTCAGTGATATCAAAGTAACCTGAGGGTGCCAGCTTCGAGTTGAATAACCTCAGTACTATAGAAGTGACCAGAGGGTGCCAGCTTCAGTCATTGGACTTAGATCTCGATGTCTTAGAAACGCGACCCAAGTGCCAAACCTAAGTATTATATAAGCGACTTGAGGGTGCCAGCTTCAGTCACTAGACTTAGATCTCGGTGTCTTAGAAACGCGACTCGAGTGTCAAACCTCAGTACTATATATAGCGACTTAAGGATGATAGCTTCAGTCACTGGACTTAGATCTCAGTGTTTTAGAAACACGGCCCGAGTGCTGAATCTCGGTACTATAGAAGCGACCTGAGGGTGCCAGCTTCAGTCACTGGACTTTGGATGCTCGGAACTTTGTAGAAGCGATCTGAATTTTGGAGAAGCAATGCATTTTCAAATATGTACGTCGTTTGAGATTTTAAATTTCAAACTGTGACAGTTGTGTATATCAAAGGAGAGGATGTTTTGTAATGTCGCGATGATAGCTGAAGAAGTGCGTCAATTGAAAAGACAGCGTTATTGATAATTGCGCTAATGATAACCATTGATGGTGGAAGTGCTATGATGATTGTAACCCTGTGGTTTTTAGCTGGAGTACCTATTTATCAGGGGTAATCCGAGTCTTTATGGAATCTTCCCTTAGGGTATAAATTAGAAGTGAGCTTTTTCCAAAAACACCTTTCACTCTTCTTTTGTGAATCTGCTGTATTTTCTTTTACTACCTAGTGCTTTCTACAATTCCTTTTGCCTATTGTGGTTATCTGTGAGTGTTTCTTGTTACTGCTTTAGTGCTCTTTCCTGCTTTGACTATTTACAAGCAAGTGCTGCTGTGTGATCAATACCCAAGTGAAAGACCTCTACCTTGTCTTTTTTATTTTCTTCTTTTGTGTAAGTGTAATGGCTCCAAGAGAGCAAGTAAAATCAAATTTGTTTGAATCTAGGGTAGATAAGGGTATGTTGAAATGGTATAGGAGAAGATACAGTATTCCTAGAGAGTTTCACTTACATACTATAAAGAATGATTTTATGGCTTATGAACCATTTACTGATGAATTTAAGATGGTTGTATATACTGATTAGTTAGAGGGGGGTTTAAGGTTTCCCATAGATCCTTTTGTAAAGGCATTTTTGAATAGGTTTAACATAACCCCCGGGCAACTTCATCCCAATAGTTATAAAATTTTGACAGGGTATCTAAAACTCGTACATAAGGAAGATAGGGAGCCAGACCTAGAGATGTTCTAGTTTATGTATAGTTTGAATAAGAAAACGAGAGAGCTGACCTTCTCATTATTGGCTACTCCGAATAATATCATTTTTGTTAAGATTCCGGACTTGCAAAAGTTCTGGAGACATAGATTTTTTGTTATTGAACATCCCTACGACTTTGTTGATATCCGGCGTATGTGGATAGATGAATGCTATAAGGTGCCGCGTCGTCCAAAGTTATCTAAAGAAGATAGCAATCTGGTGTGCCGACTGATAATTCTGTTAGTAACCTTTCTTTATTGATTTTTTTTAGGATGAGCCACTGACGTGAATCTGAGTTTAATGCCTAGGCCTGAGCAGCATGTCCTAAACTTCTCATTGTCAAACTGCTTTCCATTATCTGTTATCAAAGTATGGGGTATGCCAAATCTACAGATGACCTCCTTCTAAAAGAAATGTTGGATCCAAGTTTCTGTGATGGTTGGAACAGCTTCAACTTCTACCCACTTAGTGAAGTGATCAATGGCCACAATCGGGAACTTCTTCTGAGATGTTGAGATTGGGAATGGACCTAGGATGTCCATTCCCCAGATAGCAAAAGGCCATGGACTGCAAACTAGGTGCTGAGTGTTAGAAGGTTTATGAGTTAGGCGAGTGAACTGTTGACACTTTGAACACTTCTGAACAAGTTGTAATGCATCTTTTGACATATTCAGCCAATAGTATCCTTGTAATAAAGCTTTACGGACTAGTGAACTTTGTGCCTCATGAGCTCCGCATATCCCTTCATGAATCTCTCTTAGTACGTAGTTACCTTCTTCTGGGGACACACATTTTAACCATGGGTGAGATAAAGATCTTCTGTATAATTCACCATTGTGCAAGGAGTAATGGGCAGCTCTAAGTTTTAGCTTCTGAGCTTTCAATTTTTCTTGGGGCAAGGTGCCCTGATCTAGATATTGAATGATCGGTTTCATCCATTCTGCCACGTCCTGTGAATTCAATTCTTCCAGTTCTTCAATGCTCGGCTCAAATAGTTACTCGGTCAGCTCAAGCTCCTTGAATGCTTGGCTGTCTTCTGATGCTGCTTTTGCTAATGATTCTGCTTCTATATTTTCACTTATGGGAATTTGCATGATTTCCCATTGTCCCCCTTCATGTTCGACCTTCTTTAGGAGCTATCGTGCCTTTTCTGCATATTTGATCATGCTTAGTTCTTTAACTTGATAAGTACCCTTGACTTGATTAACTACCAGTTGGGAGTCAGAAAAAACCACTACAAGAAAATTGATATGTAACAGGAGGAAATCCCGTCACTAAATGTATGAAAACCGTCATTAAAGAGTTTGAATGACGATAAAATTCCTATCACGGCCCCCTGTAATTGCCTCTCCTGTTAAAGGTAATTAATGACGAGAAACGGTTCCCCTCGTTAAATGTAATAGTGATGATATGGCGACTGTCATTAAAATGTGTATTTAACGATGAAGTTTCCCATCACTATAGTATCATGGCTCCGACATTAAAAAGATATTTAGTGATGAAATGTCCTCTCATTATTTCAATTTTTCCTCTCAATAAATAACACTTTAATAATGAATTTTTCTATAATAATAATACAATTTGCCCGTCACTAAATATACTTTATTGACTAAATCTCTCTTGCTATATCAATTTTCCCCTCACTAAAGGCTACTTTATCAACTGAAATTTCTCTCATTATATTAAAAATTGGTCATCATTATATATATATATATATATATATATATATATATATATATATATATATATATATATTATAGATTAATATCCAATAACATTTCAATTTAAATAAAAACATAAAGTAGATAATTGTAATACATTTTATCAACCGAAATATTCATGATTACAAGAGTTATACTTGTTTAAGTATACATAAAAGGTATATGAGTTATATGAAGTATTGTCAAAGTTTCTTCTCTAACTTTCTACTGCCTAGTATTAATAAAGTTTAACATACAAAGATGATGTAATATCAGTCAACCACCAAAAAAATGCAAAGTCAGTCAATATTTCCTTTGTTAATTTTTTTTGTCACAAGCAACCTACAAAAAATAAAAAAAAAAAATTTTATCAGCCTTTAAGTTTAATATGAAACTATAATAATGACATAAAAATTAAAATAATAATGAAACTATAAAAGTTATTGAATTTATCTATCTAATTGACAAAATATTAATAAAAATCATGAAATAACAGTGAGATATACCTAGAAGCAAAAAGAAGAAATTCAAAATGTGTCCATGGATTTAAGCATCATCCTAAAACA
>CATIWK010358418.1:0-11802 GCA_949634005.1 Mallotus japonicus
GAAAGCTAAATCAGGTCATAATTAATGGGTAAATCTGTCTGATTTTGTATCATAGGATTCCTCTATGTAATTAATTCTTTGTACAGCTTAGTTTTCTTGTATAGGGTCCAGCCTTGTCTATATATTGAAAGAACCTCTAAGTAGAGGGGCAATTTGAACCATTCTGTTAATTAAGGGAAGCCTCAACACTTCAGTGAAATATAGTGAAATGATGGGAAGCCAGTGGGTTGATCCCACTGACTCCATCCTCCACCTTATGGGAACTATAAGATCGTCCCAAGCAATGGTTTTGGTGCCAGATGTTCTAATCTTTCCAACGAGAGGCATGCTATTGTACTATATTGGAGCAAATGAAAATTCTGTTAATGCACTCACTGATACTTCCATGTTTAATGCGAGCTTCTTTTCATATCGTGTACATTTCTCTCATTTTGTCTTGCTAAAGTCAAATTTGTTTGTGATTTTTCAGATTCCTTTTTCTATCTCCAGATTCATAGGTGCTGGCATAGGTGTATCTGTTCCAACTAAGCAACTGTTGAGAAGCCTTGTGCTCACACTTCTAATCCCTCTTATCCTAGGAAAGGTAAGATCTTGATTATTTTTTTAGAACCTGCTGAAAAGAAATTATATGATATGTGGTCCAACAGGTTTATTTTACTACAGAAATGTCTCTTGAGACTGAATGGAAAAATGCATGCTATGGCAACCTTAAGAGACTTCCTGTGCATTGAAAATCATAAACAGAAATAAAATTTCAGAGTATCAGCAAAGTTTTGTTGGAGGTTGCAAAAAAATCAGAACCTACTTTATGCCACTTCTACATGGAAAATGTAAATTAAAATTTCAGTTGTAGCTTATTACATCAACTAAATCACATAAAAAGGGAATGATATTGTTTTTTCTATATATCTTCCAACTTCACTAGATCTTCAATGAGATGTCTATTGAATTTTACATTGGACTTTCTATTCCATAAAAGCTTTCCTGTTCTTCAAATAATAGAAATATTATGATGAAACATCTTTCAAACCTCATACCTTTGTCAGTTACTCTATTTCTTCTTCTTCTTCTTCTTCTACTTCATGTCTCTTGAATTTTAAATAGAACCTTCTATTCCATAAAAGCTTTCCTGTTCTTCTTCAAATAACTGAAATACCATGATGAAATATCTTTTACACCTCATGGTTTGCTCAGTTGCTTGACATGCTGTTTTACTTGGTATAATGGAAAAGAATTGCTGAGTTACTTTTCAATTTTACAAAATAAATTGCTTATAATAGAAAAACTCAATTGATCAGCAGAAGTTCTAATATATTTCATGATAAGAAGATTTCGTTAATGCTTCCTTTTGGCTTGTGATGCATCTAGTAGCCTGACGAAATCCTTCCCTTCATCAGATTGTTCATAGTAAAAAAATCTAGAAAATCTTACTGGGGCTTTTGTCTTCTGGAACTCTTTCAAATGAAATTCTGTATCTTTTACCTTTTGGATTTTCATGCAATAAACTTTGGGAACCATTGAGGAAAGCATCTTGAATGTATAGATTAGCAATTAAAAACTGTGTTTGAGGTAGATTTTGATTGATTTGGTTTTGAAACTCCAAAATAGATAGAAAGAAGTTCAGACTACTTTCTGCAGCAACATCTGAAAGGCTGATTTTTTGAAAAAGCAGTTTCAACCTTAATGTACTTCTAATATGCTGGAGAAGAGGATTGATGGGGCCCATCTTTCTCTCATGCTATTTGCTGAATAAAATTGGTTGGTAGGTATAGGTCTATTGCCCCATCAATCCTCTTTTACAATTTGCGGACTTTGGTGAGAAGTTGAATCTCTGTCTGATTGATCAATTTGCGATATATAAAATCCTCAAATTATCTACAGTATCTCAGTCTCCCTAACTAGAGAAAAAATGACAAACAAAAATTAGAAATATGTAACTCAACAGTTATTACAAAGCTTGTTGGGACATCCTAGCCTGGAATTCCTGAATGATGCAGGATCACTTCCTTGCTGGAGTGGCTTTAAGTAGATTTTTTTTTTCTCCAATGGCAAAGGTATTTTAGCTGATGCTTGTCCAGGTGAACGAGTGACGTGCCAAGGGTGGTGACTTTAAGTAGATTTTTTTTTTTTTTTTTCCAATGGCAAAGGTATTTGAGCCAATGCTTCAGGTGAATGAGTGACCTGCCAAGGCAAATACTTAGTGACTTGGGCTGATAAAATTGGAGATTGTCAGTTTTGCTTGCTATTGCTTGGGGTTTATATTTTCTTTTGGAAAACACGTGGAAACTTTTTCCTAGACCTGAGGGAGGTGGATAAAATATTTTTGGAATCTACAATCTCTACAGCTATTTCTATTTGTAGGTCTTCTAAGAATGCTTCACTGGCAAGTTTCTCTTTCTTTACGAGCATTATTCAGTCATCTATTAGACCAGAGGCACTGTTGAAATAAGATAGGACTTTTATGGCAGACCCAGGACCTTGGAATCTTGGGCTTTGGGTTTGTTGCCTCTGATGGCTATTTTCTTGCAGTTGTTTGAGGCAACCACATACTTGTGCTTAGCAAATAGGTTGTAGGATAAGGGGTGATTTTGATAATTTTTGGGATATGCTAGCATGCCAGCAGATTTGATGTGGGTTAAGGCCATGTTGCCAAAAGAAAGGGGAATGAACTGCTAAAATTGAAAGGTGTTGCCTTTTTTTTCCTGGGAGATAAACCAGAACTTATGCAACTTAATGGACTCTGTGAAAAAGCCAACAATCCCTCGTGTTATAAGCCATGAATTCTGATTTGGAATGGATTACATAATTTTTTTTTTTTTTGAGAATTAAATGGATTACATAATTTGATTGGTAGGTTTTGTCATAAACCTACAAGTTCATTTCCCAACTAGAGCACTATGGGGGATTTAAAGCTGACCTCTTCCTTACTAATGAGTTGCTTAACAAACTGTGACAGTGGTCCATCATGCTTGAGATCATCTCATTCATTTCCCTTCACTTGATGCATGGTGATATATTTTATAATCACCTATGGTGTTTTTGTCATACTGTGTAATAATTCATGGCTTTGCATCTGCAGGTGTTTCGAGAATCCTCCAGAGGTGAGTCTCACTGTTATTAGTCTATCTAGAAGTTTGTTGGTCTTCTGTGCATTTGATTGAATCAAACATGTGAGTCCAAGCATTTGCCTACCAACAGAAGCAACTTCTTCTTTATTAGAATAAATCAATGTTTTAAAGAGCCATGGAAGTCCTTTTTTTTTTTTTTGGGTCTTAATGGTCTATTTCTTTTGGTTCAAAGGATCGGGAGAGGAAAAATGGACACAAAGATTATAGAATTATACCTTGCTCATACTGATGAGAGATTTGATATGAACAACTCTTAGGAATTTTTTCATGATAATATATGCTTCTTCAGTTATTATGGACCAGGTCAATTCTATGTGGGCCTCATTATAGGTTTATGCTTTTGAGACTTTAAAGGGCTCTGGTTGTATTTAAGATTTAATGGAGACTGCTCTTTATTGAGAATTTTTCTTTTTTGTTTCTTTCTTTGGTTTATTTAGGGTGGGGTTTCTTCAATCCTCTGTTTTATTCATTATCCTCTCTCTCTCTCATAACTCTTTTTTGTCAATTTCTTTTTTTAAAAAAAAAAAAAGGAAAGAAAACAGACATATCTTTAAGAAATTCCTCTTAAAATTTGAACCAAGGCACCTGCTCTGGAAGGGAGGGTAAAAAGGACATACAAGTATTGAGTATCCAGTAATTATCCTCTGAAGCTTTTCTTGCAGATAGAATTTTGAATGTCCTAGGTGCTGTTATTGCATTTTCATGCATGCAAATCTGAAAAAAAGTAACTGGAGATATTGATTGTTGAAACAACTTGGAAACATGTTTGATATGGTATTTGTTCTGATTAACTGTGCAATTCAGGCTTTGCGGACTTTGTTGATCAAAATCGTAACCTTTTCTCAAAGATGAGTGCAATTTGCCTCAGTCTAGTAAGGCTTACACCTTCAATTAGATTGCTTGTTAAATTTTATAATATTTGTTTAATTAGATACTCTTTCTTTCCTGCAATTTTTTAATGGTCATTGTGATATATATATGTATATATATATATATGCTAAATGTACGGTGGTGCATTAACATCAAGCATCAGAAATTTAACTAATATAAAATAGACGCTGTGGCTTAATTCTGTCACCTGCTTAGAAATGGGATTTATCCTTAAGTTTGTTTTTAATTATATAGTATTTTCGAAGGTGATGGTCAACCAGTGTGGCGCGTAAATTTATAACAAGTTATCAATGGATTATTTTTCTACAGCCTTTTGGATTTGAGTTGACCATGCAGATTGTGTAAATGAGTAAATCGCATGTTGTCCTTTTTGTATCCTTGGTAGTATTATTATTTCCGGTCATCAATCCTGCATGGCTTCAATTTTATATGATAGTCCTGTAAATCACATCTATGTTAATTTTTTAAATGGCATAAATTGTCTACAATAATCTTGTAAATGGCATAAATTGCTTAGGTTGTATGTCCATGATCCAATGTACATCAGAGAGATCTAGGAACCTATTAGTTAATTCAATTCAACCTCTTGATTAAATAAAAATCTTGTGGCAGTCCATCCAAGCATGATGTGGAATTTCTGTGAAATTTTGCATCACATGATAGAAATGGAAGTTATGTGTAAAACTTATGCATATTTGCAGAGGAAGAGGGTTGCATTTCCAAGCTTGGGACTGTCTTATGTCCAACTTTGGAAGATTACATAGATTGTCTTTCTTTTTGCTTACGCAAGGGAAGGAAATTTTTTATAGATTGTGCAGGTTTCAGAGGGAAGCATTGGAGGAATTTTCTTTTATTCCTTTTCCCAATTCTTTTAAAGCAAGAAATAGGAATGGATTTAATTTCTTAAAGGTTCAAAAAAGGATTCAACCTGTGATACTTATTTGATGAAAGTCTTAAGGAATTAAATAATCCATTTCCCATTTTGGTATTGCCATGGCTGCTGGGAAGGTTGATATGATTTTAGGACAACTTTCAGCATTTTTACATTTTACTGGGCACCTTTTTTATTAGTGCACTTGAGTTGGCCTACTCAGACTTTTTGTGCAATGGTTGGGGAAAATAAACAATAGGTTGAGCTAATACTGGACAAGGAATTACTTTTCAACTTAGCAAATACATTTTTCAACAATGAATATTAATTTACGGATTTTTGAATCTAGGGAAATGGCTATTTCTAGCTGTCAGTTAGAACAATAAGCCCTGTCCATGCATCATTTACTTGTTATAAGAAACCATTTAATATAACTAACTTCAGTTTTGAATAAACTGAAATAGAACCAGACAAGAAATCTTTGGTCCACTAAAAAATGGATCATAACTGTTTTTCTTCTTAGATTTGTAATTGATGCTGCACATATTTTGTTTACTGTCCTCATCATCGTTTTGTCATACAATTGGATAATTTCCTTGCTTTCTTATTATATTCTGCATTTAGTTACTTCAAGTTCCTTGCACTAATGAACACTCGACATGAGTGGGGAGATTTACTGATGATGTTACTTTTGTTCATACGAGGATGGGTTATCCTTGATTGTCAAATTATTGAATAATAGACCATGAATTACTTCTCCTTGCAATTCCTTTCTTGATTTTGCATCAGATAAAACATAGGCTTCAATTTTTCATTGAGACTATTAATTTTCTTCTGACATATTATTGTTGAAGTGAATCTGGAAAATTTTTCTTTCCTTATTCCTTTGTTTTTTTTTTTTTTTTTTTTCTTGAAAAAATTGCCATATTAACTTTTAAAGCTACTATGTTAATCAGGTACCATGGATACAAGTGAGTAGGTCAAGGTCGCTGCTCTTGATGGTTAAGCCTGAAGTTTTCCTTGTAGCTGTTGGGATGGGAGTGTATGTTTTCTAGCCTTTTAACTTCATATCCATGTGTAATTTGTCTAAATTGTGTTACTAGTTTTTTTCTTGGGTCAGTACTGAGTAGTAATGTTAATCTCTTTCAAGAGTTGATTCCATCTAGGCACATTGGGCCAGTAGCCCAGTTGCTCAAACATCTATCCCTTTTTGTAGGCTTTTGAATTGTTATTCAGGACTTCAAACCTTTATCCTCTTGGGAACATTTAGGATTGCCTGAGGTTTTGATGGATATTCAGCAGCCCTTTCACAATTTGCATTTTATAACTGGATTGGATTGGCAAATAACAATAATTGAAGAGGGAACCAGCTAGCTGTCTGGTGTGGTTAATAGCCATGTCTTGACTAGTTCTAGACCCGGTAAAACTGGTTGAACCAGGAACTGGCCATGGAGACAGTTCGGTCTCTGGTCTAGTTCTGAAAATGGTTGAAATATACATTAATTCTATACTTTTCTACACTGGGTCCAACTTATGATGCTATGGTAGAATTTTCTAACTGACATTTGCAAGCTCTTAGATTTGACTTTTAAAAGCAAATATTATAAGTGTTGAAGTTTAGGACCCATCTGAAATAACCTGAGTTGTCACCCGACCTAATAAAGGTGAGTTGGTACTGGTAATGGTCTTTTGCTATACTTGCAATTCTGCCACCATGAGGTGAATGAAAAAGGCAAGGAACACTGTGGAATGCGGATGAGGGAATGGGCAGGAGAGGATTCAATTATTTTGAATTCCTAAATTTGATTTATTAGCATTTTTCCAACTCTAGATTGATCTCATGTCTAAATTATTTGCAAAAACGAAAATTGGTGAACATTGTTGTTAGAATCATACAATAGCGAATCGTACGAGTCAAATAGATTCACATTGAAAACAAGTCGAATCTGTAAATGAATCAAAAAATTGGCCGAATCATAGGAGAATCGAAGGCGAATTGACCAAATCGATATGAATTGGTTGATTCGGTCAATTCCAATTGGCAAAAGGCCTTTCTTTTGAAGAAAAAAGTCACATCTCACTAATCTTCAAAAAATTAATTTACCAAAATCCCATCAAATAAATAAAAAGAATAGATGATAGAAGAAGAAGGGATGTTTCTTTCACATTGTGAACAAGCAAAAGAAAAAAAAAAAACTTGCCTCTCATTCTTTGTATTCTTGAACGCTGATTAACAGCTGAGTGAACCAGCCGATGCGCTAGGTAATTTTCTATTTCTTTCTTTTTCTCTTCTATTTTTTCCGTCCTCTTCCTTTTCTATGTTTCCTTCTTTTGTTCGGTGTTCTCTGTTTCATTTTTGTTCAATGTTTTTTCATTAATGTGTTTTTAGCAAACTGGTTTTGTTTCTGTTTGCATCTAGAATTGTTGAGAATAAAGTGTACAAAGTGGCTACAAATTTACTTTTTCATCCACTTACTTTCATTCACTTTTAGTTACATGCAGGATAGAGCATATATATATATATATATATACATCTCTAATAAAATATTGTTCTTACTATTTAAATAGTGTAACAATTAATAAATAATAAAATAAATAATAATTTTTATATTTGAATTGACAATCATTTTTAAAATATTATTTTTTCTAAGATAATAATTTTTTAATTTTAGAGATATTTATTTTTTCTAAAATAATAAATTTCTAAAAATATTATTTAAATTTAGAGATATATTTATAAAATAATATTATTTTTTTCTAATATATTATTTTTTTTAATTTTTTAATTTTGAGATATAATAATTCTTATAAAATAGTTTTTTTTTTTAATTTAGCGATATATACTTAATTTTGTTTTTATTTAATCCACATAATATGTTGGAGAACTTCATAACATTTACTGGAAATATATTTATTTATGAATATAAATTGTTTTCAATTAATATTAGGGCCATAAATTGAATCTTACGATTTGATTTGAATCTCAATTTGACAACTATATTGGTGAAATATATGACATGGACTGTGTTTTCTTATCGTATAGTTGCTAAAACTGTTTTTGCATATTAGCATCAACTAATGAAGGAAAAATCTCCATGGACTGCAGATTTCTGCATGTCATACTATTTGCTTTCAACGTTCTTGCTATACAAGGCCTTGCAACTGTATCTGGTGGAAATCAATCAGTTTTTGCCAAGAAAGAAAATGCTGATGCCTTTGTCCTTGTTTCAAGCCAGGTGATATATGATTGTACTGTTTGCTGGAAATTTCTTCAGTCTTAAAATGCTTAAGTTTTCTCCTTTATTGTCCAAAGGCATATTATTTTTTTTTCCTTTTTATTTATTTATGTTTGTGTTTTTGAGATTCAAGAGGGGAAAGGCCCTCCTACTGCCTATGAGTAATGAAGGCATTAGCCAATCCAACTACAAGTGGTAATTAAAGGCACATGGATTTTTACCTGTAGAAAATGTAGAATTTTCTAAATACATCCATGGGTTAGATGTTCTCACCAGCATTCACTGCAGAATACCTTTCTCGGTTGCTTTTGCTCAAAATTGATTGTTGCAGTTTGGTTTATTCACATGCTTGTGTAGAAAACTCTTCCAGTAATGGCAGCTGTAGTGGAACAGCTTGGCGGTGCATTTGGTGAATCTGGCTTGTTGGTACTGCCTTGTGTTGCTGCGCATCTGAATCAGGTTTTTCATGTCTGCTTTTATCCCTCTCTCTCTCTCTCTCTCTCTCTCTCTCTCTCTCTCTCCCTCTCCCTCTCTACCTTGCAACAAATTGACACAAAAAAATTGTGTAGATTATCATGGACTCGTTTCTTGTGAATTTCTGGCTCCGGAGGGATATTGCATCAAACAATGCCAAGGCAGCCTGAGTAATAGGAATGCTGATACCAGTAATTGCTTGACACAAGCAAATTGTTAAAGAATATTTAACGATCTTGTCTTCATAGAGGATGTATATTTGCAAGAACTGCACTCTAAGCCATTCTTCTGTACATTTATCACCTTTATCTTAAATCTGTCAACGCAGACCCAATATTCTTCTCCACAAATGATTAAAACATGAATTCCACCGGAATATTGATTATTGATTATTGATTATTGATTATTGAGTTGCAAGTGCACTCTTTTATCGGTCTTCTCCTTCCCCCTGATGGCTAATTCGAATGAGAAGGATCACCCTAATTGCATCGTTGTGGATCATTTTAATGATGTCTGCGGTTGGATTAAAGATGTAGCTGAAAGCCGTGAGATTTACTGGCAGCATTCTTTGTAACATGGCCGTGGCCATGGATAAGTAAAACTCTGTTGTAGGGCTGGAAGCCAGACTAGAGAAACGTAACCATAATCTATCAGTTAAATTTATGGCATCCTTCCCCCATCATCCAACAACATTGGTGGAAGAAAGTTTTCTTTATATAATCCGAATTTTATTTTGATTTTATTGCACATACCAATTTTTACTTTGGTTAAATTAAACACTTTTTTTTAAGGATTTTAAAAATTATATTTTTCAAATTTGTTTAGTTCAGACCATTCTCTCATCATTTTTTTTTTACAAAAAAAAAATGATGAGATAATCCAGTAAATTATCATATTATTCAAGTTTTATTATTGTATTGTAATGGTGCATTAGATTTATATTAGTAGTTAATTTTATTATTTTAAATCTAAGTAACAGCTAGGTTAAGAGATTTCATTAAATTAACATAATTGTTTTTTTTTTTTTTTCAAAATGTATAGATAGAATAAGTCTTTCAATTCTACTAAAATTTTGTCACTCTCTACAAAGATGGTTAATAATATTACAAAGATGTCCAATAATATCAATTATTTTTTTTAATTGTGCAAAACACAGGATAGAATACACTTCTTCATAAAACAATGACAAATTTATAAAGGCGTGTTAACCCATATAACCCAAACATACACATATTACAATCAATTTGGGATCCCAAAGGACCAGCCAATAATATCAACTATCCCTTTGCTAATAAGGATTTGTTTCATTCAAGTTTATAGCCATGCATTTTTTTTAATCTTTTTTCTTCAAGATGTTATTGAATCTTTTGAAATTTTTATTAAAATGCTAAAATATATCTTATGATCAAATTGCATACTTAATAAGGTGAGCTTGATATTCCATAGTTTATTATAAAATTATGTGTAAAACTATTGTTGTTTTTTTTTTAAGTAATTGTCATCTTTATTTAAAGGGCCATCAGTCTAACAAAATCAAATGTTTTGTAATTTGTTGCAAGTTGGTTCTATAATTTTAACTTTCGTCTTGTTGTTCGTATTTGATCTAATGTTGATAAATGTAGCTAATATTTTTTTAGTCAAAATTGAGTGTGAAGGTGTTAACATGATATTTTATGTGGCACTCTTTATATGGATCATGTCACCACATCGACTGCCTATTAGAGTGAACTGATCAAATATTTACGATTTATAATAGATTTGTTCCGAATTTTCAATTTAGATATAAATATCTCAAAATTTCTAATTGTATTATATTTTTCATTTCATTAAAAATAATTTATTAATTAGATAAATGTCTTTTTTGTGTTAAATGAATGATATATATATATATATATATTTGTAAATACTAAAATAATAAAAAAATAACAAATATTTTAAATATTATAATTAACTAATGAGTGTTACTAATAGTATAGTAAAATATAACATAATTAGAAAAAACTAAAATATTTTTATCAAAATTGAAAATTTGGACAAATGTGTTACAAATCACAAATGCTGTTTTTTTTTTTAAATAAAAATAGGCGGTTAATGTAGTAATAGAACCCACATCAACAGTTCCATTTAACATGCCGCATTAGTGCCTCCACATGCAATTTGAAGAAAGTTAATAGTGGACTACATTTACCAAAATTTGCGAGATTAAAATATTTACACTAAAATTAAAACTATAAAATGAATTTGCAACCAGTTACAAAATGTATGGTCTTTTAGATCAATACCCATTATATAAAAATAAAATTATTTTTAATTAATTCACTATGTTATTTATATTATTTTATTTATTAAAATATTTTATGCAAAAATAATGAGAATTAGTAATGTATAATATGATAAAATTATTAAATTATAATTCCAAACTTATAATTTGCAGAACCCGTAAGCTGTATGTGGGCAAGAGCCCCTTCGGGCTACCAATGGTACCAATACTTTGCATTTAATTATAAAATGGTACTATAACTTTAATTTGTATCTTTTTGATCCCTTAATTTTAATTTTAGTTTCACCGGGAGGTCCCCAACCAAAATCCGGCCAATTTTGATGACGTGGCCACCGGAATTGCCACGTCATATGCCACATCAGCAGCCACGTCAGCAATTAAAAACTTGATACCATTTTGTAATCGAGTGCAAAGTTTTGGTACCACTCATAAAGCTTACTTTATTATTAATAGTATATTTCTTAAGAAATTTATTTTATTTAATTATCAATTTTTCTAAATTAATTAAAATTAAAAATTTAAATTTAAATTAAATTATTATTATTATTATTATTGAGTAACATATGTATAATAATATATGATAAAAATTAATATATTTTGTGCTTAAAAATTATAATTTAAAATAATTCAATTAAAATAAAAAAAATCAAATTAAATTGTAAATTAAAATATTTAATATTAAATAATAAGATATGTAATTTAATTTAAATTTAAATTTTTAATTTTAATTAATTTAGAAAAATTGATAATTAAATAAATTAATATATTTTGTGCTTAAAAATTATAATTTAAAATAATTCAATTAAAATAAAAAAATCAAATTAAATTGCAAATTAAAATATTTAATATTAAATAATAAGATATGTAACTTAATTTAAATTTTTATTTTTAATTTTAATTAATTTAGAAAAATTGATAATT
>CATIWK010358448.1:0-21108 GCA_949634005.1 Mallotus japonicus
ATTTTCACACACTGCCGCCACCACCTCTCCCCAAGCCATTCCAACCCTCTGTTGCCCTATGTAATCGCCGCCCATCGCCATCACCGCTGTCCATCATCGTCGCCCCATCACCATCCATCATCGTCATCTAGCGTTCTCCAACGACTCCGGCGAGTAAGATACTATGCTACTGTTGGACGACTTTGGGACTATCCGATCTTGGGATTTTTCGGTTCTAGAATTAATCAAAATAATTGACATTAAGTTCCCCTTTTTCTCCGTGGTAATTTCTATACCAACCTAAACTATGTAATTCCAATGGATAGTCCCGTTGATTTTTTTTTAAATTCCAATGCCATCTAAGCACAAAGTTTCATCTAAGCACATATTTTATATTATTTCACTTAAATCCTTTTCATTATTTAATTCATTTTTTTAATTTCAATCATCGTCTAATATATTCTTCTTGTTGTCGAAATTTTCATTTGGTTGCTCTAGTAATTCTCGCCTCTCTCTCCGTTCTTCTAATCAAACTCTACACTCTCCTCATGTGGTGAAATCTCCTCATTCAGCTCCGGTAAGCAGCGGTAGAATCAGATTAGTATTGATTTGTTATATGATTGGATTTTAATTTTGTGAATTGTAATGTGTACAGTACAAGAAACAAGCAGTTTAGTGACGGAATTTCATCCATTGTTAAAACGCTCGTTGCTATTTTTTAGCTACGGAAAACGCAATTCGTCATTAATTTAGTACTGAAATTTTCATTTTCATCGCTAAAATTAGAGACAGAATTATGATTTCCGTCACTAAAATTTGCAATGGAAATCCAAAATCCGTCGTTGAAATTTGCAACGGAAATCCAAAATCTGTCGCTAAATTAGTGAAGGAAAAGTGAAATCCCTCGCTAATTTTAGCGACAGATTTCGAATTTTCATCGCTAATTTAGCGACGAAAAACTAAAATCCGTCTCTAATATTAACAACAAAAAATACAAAAAATTAATTTCCATTTTATCGAATGAAATCTAATTTTGTCCCTAATATGACATTTTTGTGTTTTATAGTAATTTTGAAATTAAAATTGTCACATCCCAATCAAGAAGAAACTCAACACCTAAAATTCCTAATACTTCAAAAAGAAAATATACTCACAAGTCTAACTTTCAACATTCTATTAACAGGACATATAGTATCAAAAACACATATTTTAGCTACACACCTTACTTAGCTTTTACAACCAAAAATAATATATATATGGACATTCTCATAACCACCAAACTTTACAAGCTATTCTATTCAAAAGATAAAGCAACATAAGAAACCTATATGTTGGTGCGACTTTGGCTCTAATATGGAAGGTTGCAAAAATGATGTCCAACCAAAGTAAAGGTTCACTCCTACAGCAGGTGCTCTGAAAAAAAAAAAAAAAAAAACAACACTAAAGAATGAGTATTTATATTCAGTGAGTAGATTAAAATTTAACAATAGAGAACATATATTTCTTATAAACAATAATGTATTTTTATCATTTATACCAAAAATTCAAATAACTTACCACATGACCTTTTCATCACAACACTTGATCAAATCATAAATAGCGAATCGTATACTTCTCAAGAATCATCATATTTATATCAATATTCATCATCAAATTCAAGAGATTTTTAGTACACACTCAAGTCATAATTAATATTTGATGCTCTTTAGTGCTAACCCATCCAATATGTTAGTCCCCTAAGAGCATTAGACACACTTAGGTGGTAACTCATCCAATATGTTACTCCCCCTAAGTGATCAAAGACATTTAGGTGGTAACCCATCCAATATGTTATTCCCCCTAAATGTTCATGTCATACACGCGTGTAGAACACACTCAAGTCATAATTATCATTTTATGCTCTTTACTGCTAACCCATCTAATATGTTAGTCCCGTAAGAGCATTAAACACACTTAGGTGGTAACCCATCCAATATGTTACTCCCTCTAAGTGGTCATATACATTTAGGTGGTAACCCATCCAATATGTTACTCCCCCTAAATGTTTATATAAGAATATTAAACATACTTAGGTGGTAACCCATCCAATATGTTACTCCCCCTAAGTGGTCATATACATTAAGGTGGTAACCCATCCAATATGTTACTCCCCCTAAATGTTTATAAGTCATACACGCGTGTAGAGATCTCATATATCAACCATAACATGAGTGTGTACCATTATCATTAAGCAATTCATATATATACACTTTCTATTTAGCAATCCTTATCAAAATACAATACATGTTCCCATTATTTAGTAGCAAAATAGCATTCATAATATCTTTCACAAGATAGTATCAAAACTCATTCATAGAATTCATATCATCTTTAATAATAAAAACTCATTCATAGAATTCATATCATCTTTAACAATAAAAACTCATCATATCATTCATATCATTTTTAACAATAAACTCAACTTTAGAGAAAATATATATTCATATGTATATATATTTTTAAAATAGACTTTTAACATGGAATTGTTAAGTAGTGATCTACTTACCTTTTCAAAGCAAAACCAACACACCAAAATAAGAAAATTCTTGAAGAGCACTATACACTTGAGCCTCCCCGATTTGATCTCTCTGAGGTATCACGCCTTACTCTACCATCTCCTAATACCAAACATCATAATCTCAAAACTAAAAATAAAACTTAAATACAAGAATGATTATGAAGTGCTTATCCCATGCTTCATGATGCAAATTATGCAATTCAAGCAATTTACATAATTTGCAGAATTCGGCCTAATGCAGCAGTCTATATGTTTAAATTGGTTGACTGCCTTAATGACTGAATTTTGACATGAAAATTTCCAGATATATGGTCAACGTATTGAAGTATATGAACACCAAAAATCATGTCAAAACACCAAGTTTAAGGGCCTCAAATACTCGAATTTCAGAACCAGCCCCTGCAGAATTACATACTGCAGCAGCCTTGGAAAACAATTTCATTGTCCAACTAAACGAATATATTTCATCATGAAATTTTACCACATGATAAACAAAATATAAGAGTATCTTCATACCAAAAATGGGGTCAAAATAACAGAGTTAAGAGTCTGAAATCAATGAAAAATAGAGACAGCCCTGCTTTGTAAAAACAGAGTTCTGCAGAGATACCAACAACTCACTTCCATTAATCAAGTTCCCACTAACATCTATTAATTCAAAGCTCTTAAAATCAGCCATATACATATCTATTCTCTACTTAAAATCATACAATTTACTCAAATCATTTTCACTATATTTGAAATAAAGGGTTAACTATAAACACAACTTCACAATCACATGCATATGCATGATTAATCAAAAATAGATAAAATTTGCTTCTTACTTACCTTATTTTACATGAAATATGACTGAAATCTTCTTTGAATTCAGCCTCCCCTACTTCCCCTCTTCTCAAATTTTAGGCTTCAATTATCAAAGAACAAGATAGTGAAGGTTTATCTTTGTTAATTTGGGTTGGGTGTTGAGTTTTTGGTTAGAATCAAGGAAAGAAAGAATGGGGATTAGGTTTTCTCTTCTTCCCCCTTTCTCCTTCTTGTCTTCTGCCTTTTTTTTTTTTTTTTTATTCCAGCACTAGCAACATATGTTAAAGGCAAACCACCACTTTAATCCAACAATTAATAAAAATTTCCTTATTGACACCTTTATATTTATGTAATATTTATATCCCTCTAGTTTATTTAATCAATATTTATGAATCAAAATGTCATGCACATTATGCTATGAGAATGCAAATCTCACAGTTACCATCAGATGTAATGAGAGACCTATCAATTAGAGTGGTTATAACAATATGTACAGAAGCAGAATAGCTATTCAATATGTTGGTCACAAATCTCCGACATCTTCCTCTGAAAAAACATGCAATATCAAGAAATATATTTTGCTCCTCAGGATCTAGTCCATCATAACTTGTTCTGAGAACATTGCATATATCCTGATTAGGGATTTTTTCTAATCTTGTCAATGCACTATCCCAGTCTTCATTGCTTTTACCCAACAATGCAGAACCCAAAACTTTAAGAGCCAATGGTATGCCTTTGGAATAATGTATCACCCATTCTGATTGCAATTTACGACTGCTTGGGGGGTAGTCTTGCTTAAAGGCATTCAAGCTAAAAAGCTGGAGAGCTTCATGATCATCCAATTTCCGCATGCTACAAATCTTATCACCGGCAATGTTAATGAGAACTTGCAAATTTCTACTTGTGACAATAATTCTGCTTCCTGGACCAAAAGAAAGGGGCTCACCAGCTAATAATAGCTCTTGCAATTGTCTTAAATCATGTGCATCATCAACAACAATCAAAACATTCTTACAACAAAGTCGATCCTTTAAAAATGAGAGCCGCAAATTAAGAATGCTTGTAGTTAGACATTGCTTCTCAATGAATGCTGAAAAAAGCTGATCTTGTAATTGAAACAGTGTGCATCTTTGCAATTGCTCTCTAGTATTGGGAAGAAAGCAGCAACTGTGAAACTGGGGAGAGATTTCATCATAAATAGCTCTAGCAAGAGTGGTTTTGCCAAGACCACCCATGCCCCATATTCCAACAACTCTGACATCTAATGATTCTAAGCATAATAGAGATTTAATTTCTTCAATTCTTGACTCAAAGCCAACCAAGCCTTTGTTGTAGTATTTGGAAGCCTTTTGATTCAGTTTTTCTAAAATATTCTCTATAATCTCCTTGATAAGTTCAGATTCTGACCTGGTAAACATGAAATCAGTCAATATTTATAAACTTCAGCAAAGAATTAAAATGAATGATAAATGAATATTTATTATTAAAAATCAGAACTGCCAATTTATATCTTCTTGAATTCCTAACTCCATAAGAGGGAGAGAGGGAGTAGAGAGTTCAAACCCTGTTCTCCTCTCCATACCTTTTGTCACTTGCGCTACTCGTTGAGGATAGTAATATCCATCCTTAAATAACCAAGAATGGGAAATATTCATTAATTCTTTATCTTTATTTTTTAATTATTTCAAAATCATTTCGTTAAGTATAATTATATTATAATTTTTTTCCTGAAAAATTTCAAAAAATTTTACCTGGTGACAGACGAATCCCATCCACTCAAGTTAGCAACTGTCTTCAAAGCATCTCTCCAGTTCTGCACCTCATCTTTGGTCACTTTCAAAGACTCTTCATGGTTCACAAATGCAGCTCCAAAGCTACCAGTCTGATTACGAACATGGGATGGATCAACTCGATAAAACACCGGTATAATCATTTGGCCATTGTTGCTCCTGCAATCAAGAATCTTCACAAGTTCCCTCAAACACCATTTGGAGGACGCATAGTTTTCTGAGAGAAGAACAACTGAAATTTTGGACTGATCAATTGCCTCCAAAAGTGATGGTGAAATCTCTTCTCCTCTCACAAGGCTGTCATCAATGAAAGTCAGAATTTTCTTTTCATTTATCGCATCATAGAGGTGGCTGGTAAAATTCTCACGAGTGTCTTCGCCTCTAAAGTTAAGGAAAACATCATATTTTCTTAGTGGAGAGCTAGTGGGATATGAGGATTTGTGAGAAGAAGATGATGCAGAAGAAGAAGAAGAAGAATATGAATATTGATTCATGGTAATTAAAAATTTAGGAAAAACAGACTGATAGTTGAGATTAAAATAAATATTGAAAAACTGTTGGAGAGGATAGAAAAACACATTTAGATATAGAAGAGAAATGTTTAGAAGAAATAGTTGTAATTTGTAACTCAAGTGCAAGGGGTATTTATAGCGCAAATGAAAATTTAAAAAAAAAGTAAAAGTTTCTTTGAAAAAAAGACAATATGTTGAATTTGATTTTATGGTTTCAATTTCAAATCTCTAGTACAAACATAAATAAAAATAATAATTAAAAGAGTGAAGCAACTTGGAAATTAAAAATCATTAATGCTAGTTAAAATGAACAGAAACTTTATAGTATTTTTATGCCCTGTGATTGAAAAGAAACTTCTGCGAAGGCGTACATGTATTGTTACAATGACATAACTGCGGAGGGCAGGGGCCACTTGCTCCACCAGCCATATTTAATTCTTCAGTTCACTTATTAAGTAAATTTTCTAATCTATTAAAAAAAAAGTAGATTTTATAATTAAATTATACATAAAATAGTTATATATTAAAATTTATAGTAATTAATTACTATAAATTTATCTATAAAAGTAAGATTCAATTAGGGTTGTAAACAATTTAAAAAATATAAAATTTTTGAATTTGAACTGAAAGTCAAAAAATTTAAAAATAAATTTTCTGGACCCAACCAACTCCAAAAATTTAAATTTTCATCTCAAAATGCTTCAAATTTTTAGACCAATTCCGCGCGAAGATTCGGAGCAAATAAAAATTTAAAAATGGTTCAGAACAAAATCAAAATTCAGAGATTTATATTAATTTTTTAGATTATTTTTTAAAATTAATATTTAATAAATTCATAATAAAAATATATATTTTATATTATATTAAATATATTATATCTAATAATAGTATTATTTTTAATAAATTTTATTTTTGATTTTGATTTTTAATATTTTATATTTTAATAATTTTATAATTTGAACATATAAAATGAGATTATAAATTTTTCTATAAAAACTTTATTCGTAAGTGTAAATTATTTAATAATTTAAACATATATTGAAAATTAAATATAAAAAAACTAATTGATGAGTATATTTATTTTATTTCAAATAATTAATTAATTAGCATTTAAAATATCAAATATTATACGTGAAGTTAATATTTAATAGTAGATTTTCTAAAATAAAAATTATTGGGGTATTTTTAATTATTAAGATGGCATTAAATTTTATTTCTAACATATGATTCCACATTTCTAATATTATCAAATACTGATTATCAACTTTATAATACATCATCAAAATATATATATATATATAAAAGGATGGTAAGATTTTTAGTGATGGTTTTCCTATTTTCCTATTTTCTTGTAGTTGAAAATGTTTGCTATCTACAAAAGAAAATAACAGTAAAATAATTTTGTTCTTTTTTGTCAAAATGAAAATAGAAAATTTTTTTTGATAACTAAATAAGACCTGAAATTTTCTTGCTTAGTTCCGCCCCAAGCTTCCCATTTCTGTTTTGTGCTTTAATAAGGAAAACAACTATGCAAAGCAGAACGGGAAAGCCACAATTAACGCAAATGAAGACTAAGCCACCTGGAAAAAGTAATGCAAAGAAGTCAAAAAGCCACTTGGAAAAAATTATCCTCAGTTTCAAAGTTTAGATACATTCTAACTAATTTTAACCATAAAAAATTTAACACTTTCGGCTAGCTATAATAAATAAGTCAATTATAGCACGTTCCCAGTCCACACATTGGAAAATTTGGCCAATCTTTCTTCTTAATTTTCTAAATATTATTCCAATTTTTCTTAATTATACCATTCTGCGTCTAATAAAATTGTCATGATTTTGTTAGATGACGTGTAGTGTCACTGTACTCTGTGTGTGTGTTTTAGGTTATTAAATTCTCAAAAAAAAAAATTCTAAAAAATTTTAAATTTGAAAATAAACATTTTTCCCCTAAACATAGTCCGTCTATCATGACCGAAGATTAATTCTCAATCATATCAACATTTACATGTATTTTATTTTGTACTTATGTAGTTGGTAGTTTGTTCTCTTTCGTTTTGTTTACAACTATCATTATTATTTTCCTCGTGTACTTCTTGTTATATATGTACCTGTACACTTATTCATTCAGAATAATAATATACAAAAATTCTTTTCTTCTCAAATTAATTATATGGTATCAGAGCTGTCAGACGATAAGTCTTAAGTACTTGTATTCCTAGAGTTCTAGTATAGATACAACACTTGTATTCCCTATATATACTCTTGTACGTATATCTTCTGTATTATTCATTGTTGAATACACAGCTCTTTCTCTAATTATAACTTGGTATCAGAGCTGCATACAATGACAACTCCATCACTTACTTCCTCTATTTCTTCTTCATCTTCATCTTCTCAAACAGATTCTTCAATTTCTTTATCACCTTCTTTTCCAACCCTTATTTCCTCTTCAAACGCACCTTCTCACATTCATCAAAAGCTTCTCTATTAAACTCACCTCCAAAAATTATATTGCCTGGAAACTTCAATTTACACCTCTTCTGAATTTCTATAATCTTCATGGGATTTTGAATGGTACAGAATCTTGTCCTCCAAAGGAACGTGTTAACTCAGAAACCCAACAAACCGAACCCAATCCTGCATATATTCAATGGTTTACCAAGGACCAATTGCTTTTTTCATGGCTGTTATCTTCCATTACAGAGGAAATCTATCCTCATTTGCTTGGTTTAAATTCTTCGGCTGCAATCTGGCAAGCTCTTGCAACAGCTTTTGGCACTATAAGTCATGCCCAAAAAACTGAATTGCATATTGAGTTGCACAATCTCTCCAAACAAGACAAATCTATCTTTGAATTTCTGTATAAGGCTAAGGGTATTGCCGATTCTTTAACCCTTGCTGGTCAACCTATCTTTGATGCTGAATTTAATGCAATTATTTTTCGCCAAATTGGAGCTAACTTTAACCCGATCATAGCCGCTCTTCAGCAGCGCCCTCTTCCCCCTACCTTCAATGACTTACACAGTCAGCTTGTCTCTCATGAGCTTCTCTTACAGACTCAGCAGCCAATCATTCCCGTTGCTCACATTGCACAGCGCTATTCTGGGGAAATTCTTCTTCGAGTTTGTACTTCCGTGGCCGCTCTCAAAGAGGTCGTGGTCATGGTCGTGGTCGTGGTCGTTCCTTCAACATCAACAGGACCTCTGCTTTTTGTCAGATATGTGGATTTCAGAATCATACAGCCATCCAATGTCGTCGTCGATTTGATCACTCCTATACACCTGCATCAAATTTTAACCGAAATCGAAATTTTCGGCCTCCATATTCTGCTCAGGCTCATTTATCCACTATTCCACATGTATCTGCACATCCATCTTCGTCTTCTCCACTCCCATGGTACCCTGATACAGGGGCGACACACCATGTCACCCCGGATTTGAGTTCTTTATCTATGGTGGATGAGTACAAGGGTACAGACAAGCTTCTTGTTGGTAATGGTACGGGTTTGCCTATTTCTCACATTGGTAACACTCATCTTCTTCCTTCCAAAATTCTTAAATTAAAGAATGTTTTACATGTGCCTCAGATTACTAAACCTTTGTTATCTGTCCGCAAACTATATGATGACAATGATTGCTTTTTTGAATTTCATAAGGATCACTGCCTTGTGAAGGATCAACTTACCCATCAACCATTACTCCAAGGAACAATTGACCTAGGTCTTTATAAGCTGCACAATAATCTTTGCCAACAACAATAATATGGTGCTGGTGCTTTTTTGGCTACCTTAGAAGATTGGCATAATCGTCTGGGTCACCCAAATTACTCCACAGTTCGTGCATTACTACGCCAATTTCAGTTACCTTGCTCTAGTAATAAAGTTTCCAGCAATAAGTGTGAAGCCTGCTGTCTTGGCAAGTTACACCGTGTTACTTTACCATTAACTCATCATAGAAGCACTCGCCCCCTGCAGCTGATTCACTCTGATGTATGGGGACCTGCCCCGATGAACTCTTCCAATGGTGATAGATTTTTTGTACTATTTATTGATGACTTTTCCTCATTCACTTGGTTGTATGCAATCAAGCACAAGAGTGATGTTCCTACTATTTTTCATCAATTCCAAAAAATGGTTGAAAATCAACTCAATTGCAAAATACAAAATTTTAATTCAGATTGGGGTGGTGAATTTTGGCCTTTACATTCTCATTTCAAAGCAACTGGCATTGTCCATCGCATTTCATATCCACATACTCATGAACAGAATGGGACGGCAGAACGCAAAATCAGGCATATAGTTGATATTGGTTTAACACTACTTGGACATTGTGGGGCACCATTTAAATATTGGCAGTTTGCCTTTGAAACGGCAGTCTTTTTAATTAACCGTATGCCTACAACTGCATTATCTAATGGTATTCCATTCCATGTGTTATTTCATTCTTCAACGGATTATTTATTTTTGAAGGTGTTTGGGTGTGCTGTGTATCCTCTATTACGTCCCTACAATCGCCATAAATTTTCTTTCAGATCCAAGCAATGTGTATTTTTGGGCTACTCTCCTCATCACATGGGATACAGATGCCTTGATAAGGATTCAGGTCATATCTATGTTGCCAGGCACGTCCAATTTGATGAGAAAATTTTTCCCTTCAAAGTGCTATCCACTGCTGCTCCACTTCCGCCTCATCCGGCCACAAATTTGGATTCACATGGTTCCCCATGGTTACAATTAACTTATCCGATGCCAACTCAATCCCCACCATCCGTTCACCAATCTTCATCTCTTCCTGGATCCTCATCCAGCTACCTACCACGGACTCCCAATTCAGGTACATCACTTCACTCTCCTATTTCTCTTATACTTTCTCCACACTTATCTTCTCCACATACCACCTCCAACTCTAACATATCCTCATCAACAAATTCTTCTCCTGTTAAACAAACTTTACAACCCGATGGGCTCCAACTAGTTGTAGACTTATCCAAATATCATAATCAACCCAATCCAATACCCTTACCCACATCTCATCCAACGTCCTTACCCAGTTCAAATTCATCCACTACATTTGACTCCACTCCACTTCCCATTCCCCAACGTACCCACCATATGGTGTTACGGAACCACACCAAACCTGATACCCATACAGCCCATCTCTCCACAATTACATCACCTTCTGCAGTATCTAATTCACCAACCCCAAACACAAACACCAAATCATCACTTACCCTCGAAACTTCACCTCTTGTCATTGAACCAACATCCTTTACCCAAGCTTCCAAATATCCTCAATGGAGGCAGGCCATGGCACAAGAACTCGATGCCCTCCACCAAACCAATACCTGGACCTTGGTTCCTAAGCCAAACAATGTTAATATAGTGGGCAACCGTTGGGTTTACAAGATCAAGAGGCATGCCAATGGCACCATAGAACGGTTTAAAGCACGCTTAGTGGCGAAGGGTTATACCCAAGACCAAGGTTTGGACTATAATGAGACATTTAGTCCTGTAATCAAACCAATAACCATTAGAACAGTACTCTCTGTTGCTATTTCTAATCGGTGGTACTTTGGCCAACTTGATGTCAGTAATGCCTTTCTTCATGGCACCTTAGATGAGACTGTATATATGGAGCAGCCACAGGGATATGTTAGCAAACAATTTCCAAATTATGTCTGTAAATTAGCCAAATCACTTTATGGTCTCAAACAGGCGCCTCGCGCATGGTTCTAACACCTAGGTAATTTTCTACTTCAAATTGGGTTTGTTGGCTCACAATCCGATTCTTCTATTTTTATCTATGATCATGATGGCTCCAAATGCTTTCTTCTTGTGTACGTTGATGACATCATTTTGACTGGCAATACTCCTATGATTATTTGCAATATTATTCACCAACTTTCTCATGAATTTAAATTGCGTGATCTTGGACGGTTATACTATTTCTTGGGCATTCAGGTGTATTACTTGCCTCGCGGATTGCTGCTCTCTCAGTGTTCTTATTTACATGATCTACTGCGCAAAATGCAAATGCACAAAGCTAAACCATGTTCGACACCAATGGCAATTGGGCATTCATTATCTCTTCACAATGGCACCTTATTATCACCAGATGAGTCTAAACGGTTTCGCCAGTGTTGTGGAAGTCTTCAGTATGCTAGCATCACTAGACCTGACATCTCTTTTGCAGTGAATAAATTATGTCAATTTATGCATCGCCCCACAGATGTCCATCTTCAAGCATTGAAACGAGTACTGTGATACTTGTCTGGCACTCTTACGCATGGTTTATTTTTTACTCCTAATGCTTCTAATGAATTGATTTCTTTTAGTGATGCTGACTTGGCTGGGTGTCTTGATGACCGCCTGTCTACTGGAGGTTATCTCATTTATCTTGGCAATAATTTAATTACTTGGAATTCAAAGAAACAACGTACAATTGCTCATCCTTCTACAAAGAGTGAGTTTAAGGCTGTTGCAGATGCCTGTGTTGAGATCAAATAGCTTACTCATTTTCTTCGAGAACTTGGCGTTCACTTCACTTGTGCTCCTCATGTTTGGTGTGATAATATGGGAGCTGTTTTCCTATTTACCAATCCTGTATTCCATGCTTGAACTCGGCATATTGAGGTTGATTATCACTTTGTGGGAAATTTAGTTGCTTCAAAGCACGTTACTGTTGGTGCTATTTCATCTTCTGATTAACTTGCCGACGTACTTACTAAGCCACTTCCCAAGCAACCATTCCGGTCCTTTGTTAACAAACTTCAGTTACTTGCTACTCCACCTTCAGCTTTTTATTTTCAGACGATAAGTCTTAAGTACTTGTATTGCTAGTGTTTTAGTATAGATACAACACTTGTATTTCCTATAAATACTCTTGTACGTATATCTTCTATATTGTTCAATATTCAATACACAGCTCTTTCTCTAATTATAACTGGGGACAATGACGTCCCTAGTGTAGGGGAGTTTGGTCATTTTATTGTCTTTTGTTTTTATTTTTATCTTTCTTTTATCTTCAGTTTTTTTATTTTCAGTTTTTTTTAATTCTAAAAAAAAACTAAATAAATTATTTATATATATATACATGTATACTAATAATAATATTTACTTATCCTAAGTTCATTAATCCTCAACTCGTTTTCTCTATATTAGAATTAGCTTGTCCTTTTAAATTTTATTTTCTTTTTTGTGTAAAATCATTACTTAACTTTAGTTAAAAAATATATAGTGATAAGCTTGCTTTCCAGTTCAATTACCGAATTACTGGATGATTTATTGGTTAAGATGTTTGAACATAGATATTATGTATGAATGATTTAGTTTTCATAACCTAAGCATCAATTTGGAGAATGAATTTGAGTATGATTTTAGGAGAGAATGCATAATGGTTTGTAAAAAAAAAAAAAGAAGGAAAGACGGAGTGTAAAACGCACTTGCTCAATTTTTGGTTTTGCAAAAAATCGAGACGAGATGGAGCGTTAAACGCACTCGTTTTTTAGCAAAGAAAAAAAGAAAAAAAAGAGTAAGATGGAGCGTTAAACGCACTCACCAAAGCCAAATGAAAGAAAAAAAAAGATGTTGTGAAATGAAGCATAAAACACATTCACAACCAATTTTTATTTTTTTTTAAAAAGAAAAAATTTATAAGCTTAAATGCTATTCTTCTAACTTATGTTCATTGAATTTCGAAGAATTTTGTGTTTGGGTTGTGATTAGTAAATTGATTATATATAATATGCTTTTGTCCAATTATCTTCTTTAGTAAATATTTTTCAGTCTCAGTGTTATCGTCTTGCATATTTTAAAAGCTTGAGATTTTTTATTGAAGTTGATTTTGTTCTTTCAAATTTCAAAATTGATTTTTGCTTGAGGACAAGCAAAGTTTTAGTGTGGGGGGATTTAATGTATGTAATTCTTTACATATATTTGAGTTGAATTTTAATGAGTTTTGGATAAGTATTCAATTTAATTTGGGGTTGAACCCGAACTTGAGCATGGTTGTGCTTCAAACTGTGCCGGAACAGTTCAACGTCACATAAGCTCAACACAGTTGTGCAGTGGGTATGTCGAAGAAAAGGAGATTTTTCCTAAGCAAGAAAGGAAGAGGAATTGAAGGGCTAAAAGGTCTTTTATCAGATTTTCCTATAAAAGGGATGCTAAGAGGTATTTGGAGGGTGATCCATTCGACACTCAAAAGGCAACAAACAAGGATTGAAGACAATTAGTCCAAGAATTAAGAGTTTTATTTTCATTATTTCTTTCTTCATCTTTAATCTTTTAATCATGTTTGAGTGCTTCGCCACAAGTATGCATGGCTAAATTCCTTTAGGGTTTAGGTTAGGAGTAACTATTTCATGATGTGATTGAACACAAGTTTTATTTATTAAATTGATTTTCGGTTAATTTTATGAGTTGCACTTATTTTATGCTTTCATTTTTGGCCAGTTTGTTTGCATGTTTATAGGTAAATCACCATCGAGATTTAGGGGAATTTATTAGCTTAAGACTCATAGGACTTAGATCACTCGACCACGAGAGTAGGCGAGCTCTTCGGGGGTAAAATAATTGTTAAAGATCTTAATGAGTTTTGATTAATTTCTTAATCACGAGAGTAGGTTAAATCTTAATCTTAACATGCTTAATTGAACTCGAGAGAGTCTTTAGGTATTTTAGAATAATTACCCTCAACTGAATTCAATGTTTTTATTTGTTTAAGTGTTCATGATCTAATTGGAATAGTGAAACTAAGCCTAAGCTCTAAGCCTTTTATCATTTGATTTTAATTTAATTTAGATTGTTTTGTTTATTTTGATTATGAATTTACTTTTATTTAATTTGCTAGCCGAGATATAAGTAAAGAAATTAGTAATCAATATTCAGTCTTTGTGGGAACAATAACTCTTTATACTGCAATCACGATCTGTGCGCTTGCAGGTTTTGAATGCAACAGTTCTTCAAAGGTAATCGATGTGTCCCTTGCTTGAACTACTCTTACTAATTCTTTGTAGTCATCACCAAGAGTTTCAAGAATTTTGTCAATGAGATTGTCCTCATCAAATGGAGCACCAAGGATGGCTAGTTCATCAGATTTTTCTTAACATTATGTAGAAATTCAGTTATGGTTTCAGACCCTTTGGTCATGTATTTCACTTGATTATTGATTTGCTTGATGTGGCCACGGGATGGCTTGGCATAAGTGTTAGCTAAGGTGAACCAAGCTTCTTTTGAGGTTTTTCATTTGGCAACAAAAGGAGTAATGGAGCCAATAATGGCACTGAGGATGAGTTTGTCTTGACGCTGCTAGAGAGAGTAGGCTGGGTTGATGGAAGTTGTGTTATTATTTGTAATGGTAAAAGCTGGGCATGGCTTTGAGCCATCAACAAAGCCTAATAAATCATACCCAATGAAGAGAGTCTCGAATTGCAATTTCCAGGAGAGATAGTCTGAAGATGTTAGATTCAATGGAGTTTGTGCAGCAATATTAATAGTAATAAAGGGTATTGTTATGGTCATTAGTGTTTTGAATTGTAGGAGTGGAGTTGGAGGTGGACATGATGAAGAAGAAAATTTTTTATAAGAGAAAAAAAGAATAAGGGGCGGTGAGAGAGAGCTTATTGCTCTGATACCATAATAGGATTTGAAATTGTAAAGTAAAAGTCATATTCATCATACTGCTGTTACAACTTTTATAAATACAATAGAGAAACTAACTAGCATATTCTAAGGGATTACAGGTAAAATATACAACCAATAAATCTTATCTAAACATTCAAAAGAATTTGAATAATTGTTACTAAATGATTCCTAAAGTAGAGGAGTGTAATCTGCTATTAATTACAAATCCATTTACATTCTTTTCTCTTTTTCAAGGTACTACATTGTCCATTGTTTGCCCTTTTTTGGCCCTCTTTTGTTTTACTTATTCTTCTCTAATTCAGTGATCAAGATCTGTATAGTACCATTAAAGTGTGGGAGCTTCCTAATTAGGGAAGAAATTACATGCCTCTTTACTGCTAAAGAAATTATACTCTTCCTTTTTCATGAACCGAGTCTAATTATATGTTTTTGATTATGTGAATTAGAAGCAGTTCATCGATGATGAAGATGGTGGTGAAGACATAATTAATTAGTGGTTTTGGAGTACCCATATGATGAAATTACCGAGTTTGGACTATAATCTTTGTTCAAGATAGTATTTGAGTCTCTATTTTATGACCTATCTTTGAAGTCTAGAAAAAAGTTTGCCATCTTTATTACTCCTCCATTGTTGATATTAAAGCTATGATCATAATTTAAGTCTTTTGTTTTTAATGCAGCGACAAAATCCAGCAAGATTATCTCTTTCTTCTTTAACAGAAAGACTACTTTCTGTGTTCTTGTTGTTGAGTTTTGTTAAAAAAAAAAAGGCAAAATCCATTTTCAAGCTCCTAAACTATTGCGGTTTATTCTGTTGAGCCGCTATCGTTTTATTGCATTGCATTAAGCCTCTATACTTTTATTTATATAACTATTGAGCTCCAATTTGACAGATTACTGGCATGTGTTCATCACTCTCTGTTAAGTGGCAAGTGAGAATTCATGTATTATGCTGAATGGTCAAAAGTTAACTGAGCAAGCTTAGTTATGCTGACTAAGCAAGTTACATGGCAAGAATACCCTTAATGCCAATCTCCCACGTGCCACCCAAATCATATCCACACTTTCCTTCTTCTCTTTAAATCGATACTTTTGTAGCAGAGGTAGAGTAACACATATCTATTGTTAAAATATAGAGTTGAAGCCACCTGGTTATAATTTAATTGAAAAAAGGGTATTATATTAAGAAATGTGAAGAAGAAGAAACAACTGAATTCTTCAAGGTCTCATTCACCTCCTTCGCGTCCATTTTCAAGATACCCAGATAACTTCCAGTAGGAACAAGTAAGAATCAAGAGTGCTTGCACCGATAGTTTGTATGATAGCATGAGTGGGAGGCGATAACTGAATGGAAGCATCTTGGAACTACTTTTACTAGGAGTATTAGTGATTCTATAGCTGAGATGATTGGTGTTGTTGCTAATCCTAAAATTGTTGTTTTTGAGCTTACACCAAATCATCCTTTCTTTGTGCTTGCTAGTGATGGTGTTTTTGAGTTATTCTCAAATCATATCCAAACCGGGAGAAGAACGGGTAGAATGGGAGAAGAAAAGCAAAACAAGAGAAGAAGACTTTAGATCAAGAAGTCGAAGAAGATAAAAAAGAGTTAAAATACCATAAATACCCCTCATTATTATTAAATTTTATTTTTTAATATGACACATATAAATAATGATTCTTTGATGTGACATTTTTATTATTAAAATATTTAATATCTAACACTGTTTAGTTAATCTGTCAAATTGGGGCTCAATAGCTATATAAATAAAAATATAAGAGCTCAATGCAATGCAATAAAATGATAGGAGCTCAATAAAATAAACCGTTACAGTTCAAAAGTTTGTCAAAAAAAAAAAAGTGGCATATATGATTTTACCAGAATATATGATTTTATTAAAAAAAAAAATTGAAGCCTTTTTCTAGGCTAGAGCTTTTGGAATAGACTCTAATGTAAAACTGAAGCTACAACATTTTTTCATCACAGCATTCATCAAATTTGGCAGCAGCTACAATCCACCACAAAAGCTCAAACAACTCCATCAAAACAAGTGCTAGACAGAATAGATAAAAGAGAGAGAGAGACAAAAAATAATTCTTTAAAGATTGAAAGTAAATCAGTAACACCAAGAATCTAAGCTTACACAAAAAAATCAAACGGTGCAGCGCGGTGGTGATAGCTGTGCGGTGATGACAGCCGTGATGATAGATGAGAAGAAAATGACATGGGGCTTAGAGTTCTTCGTGAGACAAAGAAGAGATTGCAGCAAGGATTTTCGAACAGTGTTTGCTTCACTGACCCATTGATTGAGAACTGGTACAATTGAGTCTCCTGGGTTTACAATATCAATCCTATAATTCAATTCTGGATTTTGGGGAGACGAAGAAGAGGAAGAGAAAGATTGGAATTGGGTTTTAGCTTGAGTTTGAGTGGAGAGGACGACTGAAGCTAAAAGAACCCTCCTTGAAGAATTCAAGAATTTGGTTGAGAGCTTATTAATTTCTCTCTTTAACATCACCATGAATACGCGCTTCACCGCAGACCCCTAAGAAAATTTCTATGCTGCACTAAATTTTTATGCTAAAATCCATAAAACTGTTTTCATCCAAAGATGTCATACCACAAGACTAACGAATTTCCAACCAAATTCATGTCACGAACACAACTACATCCTCCAGTTCATTTCTAGTCTGCGATGTGTTAGTAGTAGTACCTTATCCATTACCTGTTGTGATGATTTTCACATACAATTACTTGTGTATTGCCTACAGGATTTTTTTTTTCCAATAAATTTTTTAAGAAAAATCTTGCAACACTCTAAATGTAGGGAATCAAATTTCAATATGACTAAGCCGAAGCTCATTGCTACAAAATTTCAATTTTCATTGAAATCTACAATAGTCAAAAATTAAATTTATGATCTTTTAATGCCATGAATTTTTTTTTTTGCCATTTAACTATTTAGTCTTAGAGCATCTTCAATAATACTTTTTATTTTAAAAAGTATCTTTTACTCAATAAAGAACATCTCAAGGAATTTTTAAATATAAAGAGTGAAAAAATTTGTACAACTCCAATAGACTCTATATATTTTCAATCTTCATTTTGCTTTATTCAATAAACATTAATGCTCAATTTTTTTCTCATTTATTTTTTAAAGATTTCCCTTTATTTATTTAATTTTTTTCTTCCATTTGATGAAAGAGAAAATTATTTTCAATAAATAGATAAACATCAATTAATATTCTGTATATTGAATCCACTATTTCTCAATGCATGAATTCAAACAATGGATGCATTTGGCCACAATACACCACACAACATGCTCTACAAACACAATATGCAACCTATAAACAAGAACTAATAAATTAAATGAACTTACATCAAATGGGTTTCTAAATTCCCAACAACATAAAAGTAACTAGCCACACATGGCTATTAAATTTATCATTCAATATTCAATATACACACAAGAGAGTAGAATAAGAAAGAGAAAGAGATTTGTTATCTAAGAAACTTTAATCTTCACAAAAGTCTTCTCTTCTCTAGCTTCTTTTTTCTCCTCTAATTTTTTCATCTTCTTTTCTTCTTCTCTTGGTGTGTTCTTCCTTGTGAGAGTATGAGAAAGAGTGTGTAGAATGTAATAATTTGTAATCCCCCAAGCAAATCGTGCCTTTTGTCCTTTTTAGCCCTTCTAGAACATGTCCTTTCACCTCCCTTGGATTTTTTTCTCTAAAATACGTACACATTAACATGTTCTTTGCTGGAAACACATTGCTCGTGATCGTGCATGAAGCCATGCTCGAGACAGAAGGGCCACTCGTGAAAGGGTCGCGCTGGTGCATAATCAGCGCTCGCGACAGAGGACTGGCTAAGCAGGAACCAATGATCCCGCATCCACCGTGCTCGCGAAAGGCTCGACATCACTTGGGTTGGAATTGGGCTTGTCCACGAATGCACATCCACCCGCGATTGCGACAGTGGCTTACTCTGCTTCACTCTACTTCTTTCTTCCACTTTTCTTCCTTCAAATCACTTTCAAACTCTTTTTCCCTACAAATACAAAGCAAAATATAAAAGTATCTAATTTTATGTGCTTTCCTACCCTAAATGCCATGTATATATAAATGCATGCAAAATAAGGTCCTAAAACTATACATAATTTGACACCAATAAATACCCCCACACTTAAATCTATACTTGTCCTCGAGCAAACTAAAAAACACACACTATTAAAGCAATGAACAACGTGTATATTCACAATTTCATATCAATCTCCTCCTAATAGCTAGTTTACACATCTCAAAACAAAGTTAACAAATCAAGTTGAGAATTAAAATTACCAAGTGAAGAGCATGTTATCTACTCATAATCACATAAAAATGAATCAAAGTCTTGGGAAAAACATACATGAATGAAAAGACTCAAATTTAAGGTCATTCTAATTTGGTATACGGAAATCAACTCTTAACCTTTTTATTTTATTTTCTATTTACTTAGTGCTTTTTCTTCCCTCTTTTGGTAGTTTCCCGTCTTTCCCGAGCTACTCAACGTGAACACTTTGAGAGGGTTCTTTGAATACTCATACTCTTGTAAAAGAGCATTGGAGTAGATGGACTTCAAGTTTCTACGTACTTTATTCTTTTTCTTTTATTTTATTTTATAGAAATGGAAAAGAGTATTTTTACGAATCCTTTCGCATACAACTAAAAACTACCCTAAAGAGGATTTTAGTTCATTCAAAATACTAACTCCCAAAACAATCATTCACAATTATGATCAAGCAAGCAACAACATGCATTAGATTGATTAAAAGCTCAAAAATCTCAACTCAAAGTGTTAACCAAATTTAAAAGAACTAAACTAACCATTAGAAGAAGATTAAACATATAGACTCAACAAAACCACAAAACATACACCAAATTCACCATAAAGATAATCATGCAAAGATTCAAGCATTGAGTATCAAATTTTTCAAAAATTTGGGGCCAAATTACATTAATGCAAAATGTAAATGCATGATATACCTAAAATATACACAAAGTATACCAAAAATGTAAATGATGCAAAATGATTCCCCCCCCCCACACACACACACACATTTGTATCGTACATTATCCTCAATGTGTGTTGGGGTACTTAAAATGCAAATTATTTTTATATACAATGTAATAACATAACTTAAAATCAAAAATAAAATTCATAAGCAAAAAATAAGAAACGTGAAATGCATGAAAAATAAAACTAAAAACAAAAAATGAAATAAAAATAAAGTTAGGGAAAAGAGAGTTTACTCCCCTTGATGAGGAGAGTCCGGAGGTGATGGAGAAGGTGAGGGAATACCATATCCCGTGGCTATCATGAAATTGTCAAGCATGTTTCTTATATTTCTAATGTCGTTTTTAAGCTCTTCATGCTTGGTGTTGTGGTCTCACTCCATTTGTTCTAATTTGGCCATTACCAGTCTACATTGGCTTGTTGTGGGGCATCTTGTTCCATTAGGTCCTTTGAGACATCCTCAAAAAGTTCTTCTGGCACTAGGTGAATTCTTCGGATGGCCCCTCGGATTGACTGGCCCTGAAACAGGATCAAGTCTATTGGTGGTGAAGCTCTAAATCCTTGGTAATTACCTCAGCACGAAAAAGGAAATCACGGTTAAAAGTACGAAAATGTAATGCAAGTGCTGTGACTATGTGACCCATAGAAATTCTAACTTTAGAATTTGTGCTCACATTCAATAGTTGTTGAAAAATAAAATGAATGGTGTTGATAGGGGTTTTGTGGTGCAATCCCCATAACAGAAGCAGCTCTTGTTTAGAGACTTT
>CATIWK010358537.1:0-17662 GCA_949634005.1 Mallotus japonicus
TGTTAATGGCAATATTTTCTATACATTAAATTTTTAAATTTTACGAGTGAATGTGTTTATATTGAATTCAGGATAACTTCTTTAGAAGTCCCTTAAAACCTTACATATACATAAAATAATATTTGATAAAATATATACATAATAGGACATACATTTTGCTTATTCTAGTGTAACCAACACCTATAACATCATGAGATAACCATTGTTGAAGCCCTGGTGGAGCTGTTGACAGCCCAACAGCATGGTTGCTGCATATGAGGCAAGGAAATCTGCTGCAAAATTTGCCTCACCAAAGGTGTGCACCAACTGAACACTCCAAGGTCTATTAAGTAACATTTTAATATATCCTGCCCAAGTGGTAATGCGGCCATTGGCAGCTTTGCTATTAACTTCTTAAATCACATTTCGCATTCCTGCATTCCAAGCCAAGTTCAAACCATGTATATATATATATATATATATATATATATTGGTCAATAAAAAAAAAAAAAAGACAACACAAATTATCTCTAAAGCAACATAAATTGAAATAGCTACGATCTTTAACCATGAACTCACCAAATTTAACCAAATTATTAGCTAATCATGACCTATAATTAAATGCTAGATAATAATCAATACACCCATAAATAGAAAAAAAAAAAAACACTGAAAGCACCCATTTTTACATTCATACTCATATTTTCTAAAACTGAAAAATAATTATTTTATAAAAATAATAAAAAAATTGAACCTGAGGAGCAGCTAGGAGAGCAGGTAAATATTGATGAAAGCTTTTTCTTGTTGCATGCCTAATAGGATATCATGTGCATAGATTTATGTAGCAGGTCTATGATTAGCTTTTTCAACCAATTATTAATATATGATTTGTGGGTTTAGGTTTTGATGAACACAAAACACAGATATAGCGGGCATCATATACATTTTTCTATCTCAATCAACATCAACAATACAGTAATGTTGTCTACACTGTGGCGCAGATAGTAAATATTTTATCATAATGCCAAAACATTCAGTAGAGAGTAGGGTTTGATCCCACAATTCTCCTAATTTTTTTTTGTATCATACCATAAAATTTAACCATTAAGGTACTTGTTAAAAAAAAATTGATACAGTAATGGTCTATTCCGTTTCAAATTAAATTGTTCACATATCTTGATCTTCAATTTCACTTGCGCATCATAGTTGTTACTTAAGCTTATATACGATGCTGCATTAAATAGAGTCAGAGTTTGAAGAAGAGGGGGAAAAAACAATTTAAAAAAGAGATTGGAAATAGAAACAGAAAAAAGCTTCAGAGAAAATCAAATATAATTATGACATAATATTTTCATCAACAACATAAAGATCAATCACCATCAATATTTTTTCTTTGAAATCAACCTCCATTAATATGTTCAATTAAACTATGAATTCACAAAAATTGTTTCTAAATTAAAAGAATATATAATAATTAATATAAAAAATAAAATAGTTTTAAAAGAGAGAAATATACCTTTTTTTTTTAATTCTAGAAAGAAAAAAATAAAAAGGTTTACAAAATATGCTCCATAAACATTAAGGCCTACAGTATGAGATTGGTATTGTCACTAAATAATAGAATTTAACGTAAAAAAAATTAATGAAATATGCAAAACAGAAAAAAAAAATATTATTGGATTCAGAAAGTTACTGTTTTTCGTAAATCATTGATAATAAAATATGATTTTTTTTTAAATCTTAAATAGAAGAGAAATAGATTTTTTGGGAGGTGTTTTAAGTGAAATAGAAGAAAAAACTTTTGGTGGAATAACATAAAAATGTTTTAGATGAAATATAATTAGGTTGTAGTAGGTGGAATGGAAGACAAATAAATGTTGCTGTTAAAATAATGAATTTTTATAAATTTCTTAAGAACAATTAGAAAATTTAATAGCTTTACACATAAGATTATAAAAGTAAATTCTGAAATATAAAAAGGAACATTTATTAAATTTAGGATTGAATAATATATATATATATATATATATATATATATATATATATATATATATATATACACACATACCAGGAATGCCAAGGATCAAAAGAGTACTGTTCAAAGGTCTGAAATGCAAATGATGATATGAAATCACTGTGCCGGTCTCATGCTCTAGTCATAGGCTAGACACAGAGGTTACCGGACCAAATGTAGCAAAGCTTTCACAGAGTTTCTGGTGTGCAGGATCCTTAATTTCTTAAGGCAAACACAGAGTATACGTTATGCTACTTAAGATGCAGGAAGATAAATAAATCTTTAAAATAAAGAAACTTTAAAACATAAGAAGAAATAGCTTACTGAAAGTATGAACTTTATTAATCCGACTAAAGGGAGATACAAGAAGTTCTTTATCCAAGAGCTGAGGTTTACAGGAAACTATACTGATAATCTTTATATTGTGAGAACAATTTTAACTATTACAAAGAGAAGAAAGATAGGCTTATCAACTCTCTATGAAAACTATATCTAAAATTGTGTTCTGTCTCTCAAAGCAGGATGAGGCTTCTTTATATAGAGCTTGGGAGAGGATGCTGTTGGAGCACAAGATTCTTTAGGAGGGACTAGCCCATGTGAGAGGGGCCAACAGATGTTCCTGAAGCATCCGTGATTGGAGGAAGAATAATTATCCTCTGTCTTTACATGAAGAGATTCTTGACTTTAGTGATAATTCACCCACCAGGTCTTGAAAGTAGAAGCCGGGGCCCCACCCATATGGTATGATAGAGTGAAGTGGGATATGAGCTGAAGCAGGCGGGGAATATTTGATATAAAAGTCAAATTTTCCTGAGTGTTGTCCGAGAGTATCCTAAATATGATGACCTGGAAAATGGAAAATATTAAAAATACTTTGTTTTTTTTTACTTATTTACCCTAACTTTTGTATGGGCCGTCCAAACGGATTTTCAACCCATCGGGCTAAAAGAATATATATACAAAGCTTTACAAATCTTTATAAGCCTGTGGGCTTAATAGGAGAAAAGACTCTAAAACAATCATCTTCATTATCATTACCCAAATCGATGAAGGGTTCTGATTCTTCAGAATTGTTGGAGTTTACAGAAGAAGTAGTCCTGGACTGGACTAACTATTGCATTATGGTGAAGTATTCTTCTTTTGTTTTAGCTGAGGCAAGGAGAGCACTGACATGGGATTTCTGAGCAAAGAAATTGGATTGAGGAGGAGAAGGTCCAAGAAATCTATGACGTTGCAGCCAAGTTACTATAGCATTTTTAGAGATTTTATCTGGAATTTTGTAAGAATTCCACCATTTTACTTTAAATTTTCTTTGAAGAACTATAATGCTATTATTGGAGCTATAGTAAAAAAACCATTAGGAGACCCAAGGGACGAAGAACTTAGAGCAATAAAGGCATAAGGGAGGAAACTTATTCTCAAGAGAAGAGGGTTTGTAATGGGTTTCAAAGAGATTAAAACCATTACGGATATCAGAAGGGAGAATTTCAGGAATGGGACCATAGTTATTCCACCATTTGTTGAACCATGCTGGGAACTTTGAAACATAAGCATGATCATTAAGGAAAAATAACCATGAATGGGTTCTATAGTGATTTTGGATCAGGAAGGTGTTAAACCATGCTTGTTCATAATCCCAATAGGAGAATGAGTGACAGAAATCAAGCTTGGTTTGGAAATTAACCGGGAAGGTTTTTGTTTTAAAGAGTTCCTGGTTCCAGTCTTTAGGATTGAGAACCTTAAGGATTTTACAGGTAGAATAAGAATGGTCATGAGAGCCTTTATGATAGAAGTGTTTGAATTCTGTAGAACCTGTGAATTCCAAAATGGTTTGATAATATGCTTGGGGTTTTAAAAGATCCCAAAGTTTAAAATACCAGTTTTTTGGAAAATGGTTTTGTAGAGAAAAGAAAGGATCTTTATAATAAAAACCATCTTCAATTGTCAAAATATTTTGAACATTGGTTTTTGTAAGGAAATCAGAAGCTTTAACTTTAGATTGTAATAAAACAATTTGTGAACTACTTTGAGTAGACACAATTTTTAAATCACTTTGAGAAAGGGTTTTTGAAGAAGAAGATTCTCCTTTCTCTGTTTTAGAAATCAGTTGAGAGGCTTTACTTGAGGGCTCTAGGAGGCCTAAGACACTAGGTTGCTCAGAAGCTGGAGGCTTTAGAGTTGCTTGAATTGCTTTAAGGAGTTCTAGGGTTTTAGAAATAGATTCAACCTAATGCTGAATCTCAAAAGCTTTAGAAGAGTCATCTTTACTTTGTTCTTGGTTGACAATATCATACCAAGACTTTATGGGTTTCTCAGCAGAGAGGGAAACTTTATCAGGGGCAACTTTATCTGATTCAACTATCTCTTTATCTTTCTTTTTGCGAGGCATCTTTATTTTTTCTGTAAAAATTCTTTTGTCAGAAAATTTGGCAAAGAGTTTTCTTCTCCTTTAATACATTGTATATCAAAATCAAAGATACTCAAAATAGCTTGCCATCTAGCAAAAATTTTTTTTGATGAAATATTTTGGACATCTTTTTGTAAAATTTCTTTAGCAGATTTGCAATCTATCCGAAATAAAAACTTTTGGTTTAACAAATCAGACTGAAATTTTGAAATGCAAAGAACAATGGAAAGAATTTTTTTTTTTGATGGTAGAGTAGTTTTTCTGGGTATCATTCCAGTGTCCAGAAGTATACTGAACAACTACTTCCCGCCCATTTTGAACTTGCTTTAAAATACCACTATATCCTAAGTCACTAGCATCTGTTTCAACTATCTTAGGAAGACTAGGATCAGCTAAGTGGAGACAGGGTATTTCAACTATACATTTCTTTATTTGTTGGACGATTTTTGTATGTTCATCCGTCCAAGGAATAGGGTTCTTCTTTAATCTATCATGGAGAGGTTTGGCCATTCTATTTATGTTTGAACAGAAGTCTAAAACATAATTAAGACTGCCTAAGAACCTTTGCAATTAGGTTTTATCAAGAATTTTATCAGGGAACTTATTGGCAAATTCTAAGGACCTTTCTATAGGAACAACAGTTCCTTGACAGATATAATGTCCTAAGAATCTGACTCGGGTTTAGAAAAGAGATATTTTCTTTTTAGAGGCAACAAGACCAGAAGCTTTAACAACATAAAGAAAAGTCTTTAAATGTTTGAAATGTTGTTCCAAAGAGTTTGAAAAAATTAATACATCATCAATATAAACAATACAGAATTGGGAATACAGATTGAAGATGTCATTCATAATTCTTTGAAATTCTGAAGGCATTACATTCCACTCATATTGTCCAAAAGGGACTGTAAAAGCTGTTTTGTAACAATGTCTTTTATGAATTTGTATTTGCCAAAATCTAGATTTTATATCAAATTTTGAAAATACAAATGCAGAATGAAGCTTTTGAAGAAGATCTTTTTTGTTAGGAATTGGATACCTTATCCACTTTAGAGCTGTATTCAAAGGTTTGTAATTGATTACAAGCCTAGGAGTACCTCTTTCTATTTCTGAAGCTTTATTGACATAGAAAGCTGCACAGCTCCAAGGAGACCGAGATTTAGAAATTAATCCTTTGGACTGAAGGTCCTGGATTTCTTTCCTACAATGCTGTTCTAATTCGGCATTCATCTGAATTGGTCTAGCTTTAGTAGGAATATTTCATTCATCAAATCTGGGTTCATAAGGTTAATCCACAATATATCTTTTTCTTTTCCAGAAAGCAGTCGGTAAATTAGAGCAAACTTTTTTGACAACGATTTTTTGAAAATCAGAAATTTTCTTTTTGATCAAATCTGTAGACAGTTATTTTTCAATTTTGTGAAAGTGAACAGATTTCTTTAGATCAAATAAATCATTTTCTTTACTTTTAATCAAAAAATTTATCTGATTTTTGTATATAGAATGAGCTTTAACAAAATTAAGTTGTCTAGTTTTAGGTTTTTCTAAGAAGGAAAAGGAAATACGTACTTTATCATCTTTAAAATCAATTGAATTATGAGTAACCGTGTAGGGAGTTATCAAATTGATAAATGGTGTCCCTAGAATTACTGTATAATTCAAATCAGAAACCAAGAGAAAAAAAGTTTTCAATGAAAAACCGCTATTTGAAATACTGGCATCAGTTTTTCCTGTGATATGCATTTTTGTACTATTAGTAGATGAGAGTGTTTCACGGGTTTTATCATGAAAATGTTGGGGTATAAAACTGGACTTTATGCAACTTAAATATGCTCATGTGTCAAACAGAGCAACAGTATCAAGTTGGAAATCTTTGTCAAAAACAATGGAGACTTTAACAATGTATTTCCTAGAAGTAATTTGGCTTAAAGCACATAGGAAATCATAAGGGACTTTATCTATATTAGCCAAAGACTGGGGATCAGCAAGACTTTTAGTTTCATCACTATCACTAGTTTTTTCAGCTAGTTCTTTTTGTTGCTTTTCTTTAAGTTGTTTTATTTCTGACTTAATGGACTTTATTTCAGACTGGAGAATCTGAATATCTCCTAAGGGTTTCTTACCAAGTTTCTTCCTGTTCAGAATAGTGGTAAGGTTATACATGTTAGGAGCTGATGAAGGTAGCTCGGTCTTCTGAGGTTCTGGCTCTTTTTCTAAGGATTGTTTAAGCTGTTCTAGGTACTTTTTCTGCACATCAGGGTCATTAATGTACTGAATAGCGTCTAAAATTAGGCTTTGTTCTTTAGTAAGCATATTTAATTGCTTACTTCCAGAATTTGAACTGGATTCAGAATTAGAAGAGGAGGAAGCTATAAGTTCATCAATTTGGGGATACCCTTCTTCTGAAGAAGTGGGTTCAGATTTAGAAGTTCCTATGAGCAGGGCTGAAAGCTTTACTAAGGTTTCTTCTTTTAGGTCTAATTCCTGAAGTGTTTTGGAGACTTTACAGTATTTAGAGATATGTCCTTTTTTGCCATATCTGTTGCAAGTGATATCTTTCAAATATTTTTTCTTAGATTTGAAGGGTTTATCTCTCTTTGAGGAGGATTTTCTATAAGGCTTTTTGTAATAAGATTCTTCAGAAGTTCTTTTCTTATGAAATTTCTTGGATTTAGAAAATTTCTTAAAAGAAGACTTCTTACTATAATCTCCTTTACAGGTTTGGTCTTTACTATAACTATAATCAAATTGTTTACAGAAAGAACCTAACTCTGTTTTAGACTTTCTTAACTCCCACTTTAAATGTTTCTGAAGTTTTAAGTCCTGACAAATTTTTAGACCTTCTTTCTGCGTGGTACTAATCAGTTCACCGTAGGTGAGTTGATCATAAGGGATGATATGGGAACCAAAAGCTTGTCTAATGGTATTTCTTACTCTTTCTCCTAAGAGGGTTGGAAGTCCTATAAGGAATTTCTCTTTCCAGAAAGGCCGATTAGAATCTTCCCTAAGCATAACCCTAGTAAGAAAGGTAGATCTATACCATTGGAAGTCACTAAGCTTTTTGCACCTGAGGTTGGTTAAAAGATCAGCATTTTTGTCTTTAAGGTGGGAGGAATCACCTATGAAATGTAATGCAACAGACAATATCAGGGTTGACACATCATCTTGAATGGTGTTTCCTAGGGAATCTAGAATAGGCGGACCTTTTTCATCCTTTTGGATGGCATACAGGATGTTTGTTTGTTGTTGGACTGTGAGATGGTAATCCCACCATCCTTTCAGCTGTCTAGAAAACCTTGCAATGATAAGTTATGCTACAGACCTATCAGAGGTTCCTGTTTGGGTTTTATAAGCATTAGACGCCATAGTCATTTACTGAAGGGAGTTCAGAATTTGATATTCTATCATTCCATCAATGTTCCATTCATAAATAGAACTGGCACTGAATTTTAGCTGAACTAAGATGCTTGGGTGGTTTCCTATATCAAGATCTGGATATTGGACTTTAGTATATGATGGATGAAATGGTTGGGTATTTTGCCAATGAAGTTTAGCAATTCTAGGAGACGGTTCCTGAAATGCATCTTCTTCATATTGGGACTGACTAACTTTATCAAGAACACTAACATTCTGATTAATAGATTGTGTGGTGTTTTGTGCTATAAGGTTAGAGGGAGAGGGAGAAGATGGCCCTATTTTACTGAGTTGTTCTCTAACGGCTTCCAAGAACTCAGATTTTGAATGTTTGATTTCTTGTTGGGCGTTACTAGAGACTTGATATGGCTTAAACATAGGGTTCTTTAATCTTTTGTCTATAGTACCCGAGCGAACAGGAGCTATAGAACTATGGGATTGGCCTTCTATCCTAGATAGTTGTTTACCGATGCTATTGAGATGGGCATTGGTAAAGTTATTCTGAACCACAATATTCTTAAGGTTCTGAACATCACTATCCTGGGGTTTCTTATAGGGACAAGCTTCTATGGTCTCATCTCTTACAGGAAGTTTAATCAACCTAAGAGGAGGATGTTCAGACTTTATATTCTGACCATTAGCTGTTTCCCAAACTGTTATTTTCTTTCTGACAGTAATAGGATTTAAATATTTAAAAGGATAAGAAATATTGTTTTCTGATGCATGAAGTTCAAACCAGTCAAAAAACAATATATTAACTTTATTTTCTTGCACGAAAGCATAAAACCGATTTTGAATATCTTGTCTATTTAGAAAATGCTTGAAAATCCAAGTCTTTTTTTCTAAATTATGAGATGCATAAAAATCTTGATGCAAGAGAACTTTATCAGCAGTGAATTCTTTATCTATAGTATTTAGTTCATAAGGGGCTAGGTTTTCTGTGATAGCAGATGCAGTAGGGGAAGCAGGAGGTGAAGGAGACTTTATTTCTTGTTGTGGCTCAGAATAGATTGGTCTAGATATATTGGTGCTATGATCTATATTTCTGAGTGAGGTAGCTGGTAAGTCAGATGTGGAATATCTGGCTGGAGTGTATGGTAGATTTATAACTAGAGGTAAATCCGGGTAGAGATCTGCTTGTTCTGTATATGGGAGATTATTTACTTTTGGCAGATTATGGTATGGATAAGGCTATTCTTTATATGGAAGGTTAATGACAGAAGGGATCTGGGATATTCTTCCTAGATCTAGAGATTCTGATGATGAAGTATTATAAAATCTAGCACTAGAAGAGGCTTTGTTAAAGCTGATTTTTACTCTTCCATCTTGGAATTAGGTGATATGCTTTATTTGTGTGTTTGGGGCTTGCTTTTCAATAGCTGTTGGTTTTGGCTCAGTAGCACTTTCCAAGATCCAGTCCTGGGGAAGTGTTATCTGATTCTATTGAATGGGTTTAGGGATAACCACATTTGCTTTAGTCATATCAGTTTGGAGAAGAAGGGTCTCTCCTTTTTTACTATGAAATCGACTTTTTGTGTTAAAAGTAGACATCATGGCTTTATAATGAATTTTAAAAATTAATGCAATGGGAATAGATCCATCCTCCATTTCATAATTATGGGTCTGGATCTGTAAAACCAAAGACTTTAAAAGATTTTCATTATTTAACGAAACTGTAAAGTTTGGATAACAGTCAAATGATATAGGTCCTTTACAAAGACTGGACTCTATGGTTCTTAAGAGGGAATCCTCAAAGTCTCTAAATCTTTTATCTCTGAGGGCAGCAAGGATATAAGTGTTCAATCCTTCCCTGTTTAGAGGCTTTATACCAATATGAACAAGTCCTATATGGATATAATGAAAACCTTTAGCTTTATGTTTATCTAGAGAGGTAGAAGAGAGAAGCTTAACTTCATCTTTAGCTTTACATAAATGGATATCTCTTTCTTCAGTTCTGATTATGTAATCAGACTTAAAGAGATTATATCTAGGGGTCTTATAGACGTAATCTTTATGGACATTAGAGAGTTTGAAATCATCAATGCATTTGTCAAAGTCTTCAATAGTGATTTCATCACTACTGACTAGGTTCCTTTGAACTTTAGCAGATGAGGGAGCAAAGGAAGAAGAAGAAGAAGAAGTGGTTCTACCGAAGACAAGATACATGATAGGAAGAGAGGTTATAGAAGGATGCTACGACTATAACTCATAGGCTAAACCAACGGTCTCACTACCTCTCCGGGACTTACGGTCGGGACCACTTATGACCAAAGGACTCACTGTAACAACACCCTGTAAACACTATTCATAACATGGAAGCAAAAACTGTAGAAATCACTCAATGCGCCCCTGGCTCTGATACCAGGAACGCCAAGGATATATATATATATATATATATATATATATATATATATATATATATATATTTTTATTTGAAGTAGTGATGAGAAATGTTAAACCGTGTATTGTATATTATGTTGTTGAGAAATATATATACGTTGTATACAAGCAGAGTCTAAGTGATAGGGTTCTATGAGCATACAAACTATTTCTTATTATTCTATCACCTTGCCTCAAGTTGTATGGGGAGAGAATGCACAGACAACTTGGCTGTGAAGATTAAAAAATTGATGCTTAGATAAAGACTTGATATGTATGTCAGCGATTTGATATTTGGAGCTGAGATAACAAACTTGCATTGCATTTGTTGTCACCTTATCTTATACAAAATGAAAATCAATTTCTAGATGTTTTGAATGAGAATGAAATATAGCAGTAGAAGTCAATTATGTTGCACTGAGATTGTCGCACCACAAAGTTAGTTTGGTAAACGGTAATTGCAGCTCTTGCATGAGAGAGCACAACCAGTGTAATTCATTTGTAGTGTGTGCGATGGCCCGATATTCTACTTTAGTGGAGGAGCATGTTACTGTCCTTTGTTTCTTTGTATCCCATGTGATGAGATTAGTAACAACATAGATAAAGAAGCTAGTTTTGGATTTTTGATCATCTAAGTCACCACCCCAGTCGGTATCACTGTAAGCTGAAACTCTAAAATATGGTGAAGGATGTATGAGCAGCCCATGGTTAACAGTTCCTCTCAAGTAACGCAAGATGCGTTTGACAGCCATCCAATGATATGTGGTTAGAGCATGCATGTATTGGGAGACTTTGTTGACTGAATATGATAAATCAGAACGAGCCACACAAATGTATTGGAGGCCACCGACAATGCTTTGATAGAAAGAAGGATCAAAATATGTTGTACCCTTAGCAATAAATTTGTAATTTGTAGAGGAAGGAGTGGTCATAGGATTTGCGTCAGCCATATTTTTTTTATCAACAATTCTTGTATATATTTTTTTTATGCAACAGTAGAACATGGTGCCCTTAGAAACTTCGATGCCTAAAAAATAATGAACGACTCTAAGATCTTTAACACAAAAGGGGTCTGTAGAGAATGAATGATGGTGGTCATAAGTTGTCCTATGAGTAGAATATCGTCTACATAGATTAGACAATAAAGATGAACTGATCCATGGTGATAGTAGTACAAAGAGCTATCAGTTTTAGAGCTTTTGAAACCTAAATAGATAAGTTTTTGTGTGAGGCACTTGAACTATTGTCTGGGTGCTTGTTTAAGCCCGTAGATGGACTTTTTGAGCTTCCAAACATGATTTGGAAATAATGGATGAACTTAGCCTTGAGGTTGTGTCATAAATACCTCTTCGTTTAATGCACCATGTAAGAATGCATTTGAGACATCTAATTATCTCACTTCCTATAAAAAGGATAATGCCATGGAAAAAATGAATCTGATTGATACTTGTTTGACAACAAGACTAAATGTCTTGGTGAAATTGATCCTAGGTTGTTGATAATACCCCTTTGCCACTAACCGGACCTTATATCAATCTATGGTTCCATTTGCTTTCCATTTGATTACAAAAACCCATTTTGATCCAATCAGATTTTTGTCATTCGAAGGTGGTACAAGCTCCCATATGTCATTCTTTAACATGGTGTCATACTCTTCCTATATGGCTTGTCTGCAATGTGTACAACGGACAGCCTCTGTAAAACATGATGGCTCAATATCTATGTAGTGGGTAGAGAGGAAGGTTTTGAGACAACTATAAGAGAATGAGCTCAGATGATTTGTATTACTTTGATGAATAAATATATACATGCGTATAGGGTTGTACATAACTGAAGTATAACAAATTGATAGAGTTCTAGGTAAAATACAATTGCTGAATTATTATCCTATCACCTTGCCTCAAGTTGTATGGGTGTAAAACTCACAGACAACTTGTTTTGAAGATTACAAAATTCACGCTTGGACAGTGACTTCGTATAAATGTCAGCTATTTGGTCTTGGGAGCTCAAATAACGAACCTGCATTTCTTTATTTGTAACTTTGTCATGAATAAAGTAAAAATCTATATCCATATGCTTTGATCGTGAATTGAATATGTGTGTAGAATAGAGGTAAGTAGCAGACAGATTATTATACCATAAGACTGGTGTAATAAATAGCAGTTGGAGTTCCTTCATGAGTGAGCATAACCAATGCAGTTCATTGGTAGTGTGAGCTAAGGCCCTGTATTCGGCCTCCGTCGATGACCGAGCTATCATGCACTGTTTCTTTATGCCCCAGGTGATGAGATTTTAGCCAACATAAATAGAGAATCCAGTGGTGGATTTTCGGTCATCCAAGTCACCTCCCCAGTCTGCATTACCCTATGCTGAGACATTAAAATGGGATTATGGACACAAGTGAAGGCCATGATGAAGAGTTCCTCGTAGATAATACAAAATGCATTTGACTGCAATCCAATAATCATTGGTAGGTGCATGCATGTATTGAGAGACTTTATTCACTAAATATGATAAATCAGGGCATGTGACACAAATGTACTAAGACCACTAGCTATAATTCTATAAAAAGAAGGATCAGAATAAGCAACTCCTTTGGCAATAAATTTGTGATTCGGTGAAGAAAGAGTACTTACAGGATTAGCATCTTCCATATTTGCCTTGGCCAATAAGTCTTTGATGTATTTAGTTTGATAAAGTAACAAACCTGATGTTCATTTGGTAACTTTAAAGCCCAAAAAATAACGAAAGGCTCCAAGATCCTTGATTGCAAAGCTAGACTATAGTGAGTCAATTATGGTGTGAAGAAAATTAGAGTCACTCCCCGTGAGGATGATAACATCAATGTAGATAAGGTAGTAAACTTGAATATTACCGTGATGATAATAATAGAGAGAGCTACTGTTTTTGAACTTTGGAATCCTAAGGAGAGGAGACTTTGAGTGAGGCATTTAAACCATTGACGAGGCACTTGTTTGAGACCATAAATGGACTTCTTGAGTTTGCACACATGATTTGGAAACTGGGGATGAACATAATCCTGTGGTTGTTGCATAAAGACAACTTCATGTAATTCACTATATAGAAATGCATTAGAAATATCCAGTTGTCGAATTTCCCACTGAAAAGATAATTCCATAGTCAAAATGAGACGAATAGAGGCATGTTTAACCACAGGACTGAAAGTTTCTATGAAGTCAACTCCTGGTCTTTGATGATACCCTTTGGCGATCAACCTTGCCTTGTATCTATCTATCTTACCATTAGGGTTTCATTTAATGCGATAAACCCATTTCGATCCAATGAGATTTTATTGTGGCGATGGTGATACCAGCTCCCAAGTATCATTCTTTAACATTGCATCATACTCCTTTTGCATGGCTTGATGCCAATGGGAACATTGGACAACTTTGGTGTAACATAAAGGTTCGGTGTTAGTGTATAGAGAGGAGAGAAAGGTTTTTGGCTTAGAGGATCTGGTTTGGGATCGAGTGATCATTGTATGTGTTCGGTAAAGTTGGGTAGAAGGTGGTCGGTGTTGGGTTTTATTTCGGCTTAAGTCAACCACTAGAGGTATACTAGGTGGTGACATTGTTGAAGGTTGGGATTTGGACGTAGAGGGTGGTTTGGTTACGTTTGGAGAGGAGGAGGGTTGTTACGAGTTGGATAAAGGTGATGGAGATGGATGAGTTTGGGTTAGTTGAGGATTTTGAGGTGAAGTTAATGTTATTGTTTGGATCGGTTTAGGAGCGTTTGATGTAGAGGCAGAGTTAGTTTGGAACATAGGTGGTAGGAAGATAAGAGATGGGGTAGGATCCTGATCACTTGCCTCCACTCTTGAATCAGATTGAAATGGGAAGTCCTAGTCATAAAATAAAACATGATGTGAGGTAAAAAATTTAGAAAAAGATAAATCAAGACATATGTAACCTTTGTGATTTTTACTATAACCCATGAACACACATTTTTTGGACCTAGGGGAGAGTTTATTTTCAGAACATGGTCTGAGCCAGGGATAGCATAAACACCCAAAGGTATGCATTGTCATGTATTTAGGGTCTATTTGGAACAAAGTGGTGTATGGATTATTATTTTTCAAAAGGGGTGTGGGAAGGCGATTTATGATGTAGACAGCAGTGTTAAAAGCTTGGGACCAATATTTTGTTGGTACATGTGAGTGATGCATTAAGGATAAGGCCGTTTTAATAATATGCCTGTGTTTTCTTTCGGCACACCCATTTTGTTCGGGTGTTTTAGGATATGAACTGCGTTGAGTTATTCCATTTTCTAATAGATACGAAGTGAGAGCTTGAAACTCACCACCCCAATCAGCCTGAAAAGATTTAATGGAGCACTCAAAAATTTTTTCTACAAGATGTCGAAATTTGATAAAGACATTAAAAATATCAGACTTAAATTTCAAAAAATAAATCCAAGTGTATTTGCTATAATAATAATAAAATAGCACATAACATCGACTACCATCTATAGCTGGAATTGGAGAAGGTCCCCACAAATCAAAATAAATTGATTCCGGTGGTTTCTTAGCATGAAATTGGATAATGAAAAAGGTAGATGATATCTCTTGCTAATATTACAAGCATGACAAGCAAGATCACTTTTATTAGAACTAGAAGGTAGATTAAACTAATGAAGAACTTTTCGCATAGTAACAGGATTTGCATAACCAAGGATGTTGTGCCATTGAGCAAAACTAGAAGCCAAAAATGCGATAGGTGATGTTGAACATGCTGGTGACTTTGAATAAAAAAGAATTAAGTACAATCCACCATTATTCGGGCCTGAATGAAGGGTCTTCCTCGTGAGGATATCCTTTATAAGAAAATGGTCAGGAAAAAATTCAATTGAAACTTGGTTAGCATTAGTAACTGAATGAACAGATAACAAGTTGCAATATGAATCAAGTACACACAAAATATGATCTAAAATAAAAGTATTATTAGATGTAGATCAAAGTGTAGATCCTGTATGAGTAATAGGTAGAGATGTACCATTTCCAATTTTGATCGAATCATGACCTGTGTAATCTGAATTCAATGACAAATTATTAAGATGAGAGGTAAGATGTTGAGTGGCACCAGAATCAAGAATCCAAGGCTGGTGTGACAAGGATGAGGTTGAGGCAGCAAGGTTTGAGGTTGGCCTGTTGTGAAATAAAGGAGCATAAGCTGTCCATTGCATCCCTTTGTTACGGGGAGTAGGGCATTGATTTGCAAAGTGGCCAAAACCACAACAGTTGTTACATCGAAGATAATTTTTTGTATTAGAAAATTGAGATGATGAAGCAAGTTGATGATTGCTGGACCAGGAGCGACCTCTGCCGCGTGAAAAATGGCCTCCACGATTGTGATAGAATTGGCCACCATAATATGAGGTGGTTGCGACATGAGCTGAAGGTTCAATTATAGATTTAGAGTCAACTGCAAGGTCGTCTTCTTCACAGAGAAGTAATTCATAGAGGTTATCGTAGGATATATCTTCAAATCGTTGTTGAATGGAGTGAATAAACGGTCGGTATGAGGAACACAAACCGTTGAGGATGACCTGAACAAGATCGTTGTCTAACACTAGATTATTAAGAGCAGCAAGTTGGTAGAACATTGCCTTGGTGCGCTGTGTATACTGTGCAATTGACTCTGTTGGGTCTTGTGTAAGATGAAAAAATCTGGATTTGATTGTTCTAGCTTGTGATTTGGAACCGACAGCATAGGAACTTGCAAGTTTGTCCCATAGGAATTTGCAAGTTTGTCCTATGCTTCTTAAGCTGTCTTCGCACCTACAATTTTAGGGATGAAAGCTTCCAAGATAGAGCCAACAATCCAACTCAAGACAAGTTGATCTTGTCGAAACCAAGTCAGATAAGTAGAGTTGGGTTAGCCATTGTCAAGTGTTTGAGATGGAGGAGGGAGAGAACCATCGGTATGACTCGCAAGGTCATAGTTGTGAAGCAGTTAATTTAAACTGTTTCGTATGAGAACCATTGTACAAGGAGAGTCTAACTAAGTGATAGAGTTCTATGAGTATATAAACTGTTTCGTATTATCCTATATATATATATCAAGTTATCACCCATGGGATCAAGTGGTTTAAATCTAATTTGAGCTTTGATACCATGAATCAGTGATGAGAAAGGTAAAATCGTGTATTGTATATTATGTTGTTGAGAAATATATATATATATATACACTGTGTACAAGTAGAGTCTAACTAAGTGATAGAGTTCTATGAGTATATAAACTGTTTCTTTATATATATATATATATATATATATATATATATATATATATATATAATTAGACCTTCAACTTTACCACAAAGTTTACATTTGACTTTTATATTTTTTTTTATCCCATTTGGACTTTTTTCTTTGAAAATTAGATTGTATTGGACCACTCTTTAAGAAAGTTACAATTAAGTTCTAAAAATCAAACAAAAGTTTAACATTAATTAATAAAAATTGGTTCGAAATAACAATGAGAATTGATGAATCTACTTTCAAAATATATATTTATGAAATTTTTAAATTTTTTAAAATTTTCAAGTTTATAGAAATATATTTTTTATATTTTAAAAATTAAAAAATATAAAAAATATTTTTTTTATAGATCTATAAATTTTTCAAAATCTAAAAATTTTACAATCAAATGATATATATTTAAGAAAAAAAATTAAAACTTTTCTATACATTCAATAATTTTGAAAAAATTTTAAAACTTATATAGATTTAAAATTTTCAAAATATTATTGAGTTTACAAAAAATTTTTAATTTTTTTAAAATGTATATCAACCAATTGTAAAATTTTTGAATTTAAAAAAAATTTAGATTATAGAAAGTTTCTTAAAAAAATATATTTCTGTAAACTTAAAAATTTTAAAAAATGTAAAAACTTCACAAATACATATTTTGAAAGTAATTTCATCAATTCTCATTGTTATTTAAATTAATTTCGGTTAATTAACATTTATTTCATTTTTAGAACCTAATTGCAATAATTTTTTAAAAAGGTCCAATATATAATTTAATTTTTAAAGAAAAAGGTCCAGTTTTAAATGCCAAATGTAAACTTTAAGTGTAAAGTTGAGAATCTAATTTGCACTTTAAATCCCTATATAAAAGGAAACGCCAATTTTTCATTTTTAACAAAAAATTGGTATGTATTAAAATAATGCATTTTATATATTAACATAACACATTTTATCTTCATTATTTTTTTGTTTTTTTTAATAAAACCAAAAAATGAATTTTAACTAATACTAAAATTTATTTTTCTAAATTTATTTTCACAACATATAAATAAAAAAAAGTAATTAAATATATGTTTTTTTCACGTTGAAATTATTTTACCTAATACAAAAATATTTTATTTATACTTTTCATTGTTGCTGTTTCAAATTTATTCTACACAATAAATCAAAATATAAGTGCTGTATATATATATATATATATATA
>CATIWK010358722.1:0-10725 GCA_949634005.1 Mallotus japonicus
TAATCAATTAATAATACAACTTATATTATACACTATATATAAATATAAAATAAAAACTAATAGTACATTGATAAAATTAATAATATTTAAAACTATCTTTAACATCAAATATTTAAATTACTTAATTAACTAATAAAAAAAATAAAAAAATTTCAAATTAATTGACTTTATTAACACTGCAAATTTCACTTTTTAGTATTAAAATTTTTAATAAAAAAAAAAATTCGGGTCTTAACAATTGCATCTGGTCAAATGCTGGTAACCCATTTGGGAATGAGCAATTGAATGCAATTTATTATTTTTTCTCCTGTATGCCTAATGCCATACATGTTTTACTGCATGTATAATATAAGCTGCAAATGTAACCAGAAGTAATCATTCTAAAAATACAATTCTAATAGAAAACTTCTTTAACATTGATGTTATTAATTCAATGTTATAGTTTAAACAAAAAAATAATAATAATTAATATTTTGTAATGAAATAAATATTGTACATGTAAATTTTATTTTATTATTCTTAAAAATTGTATCTCCTTATTTTTAAAATTTTTTCAAATAAATTATACACTAGACAATTTTTTCAACTTTCAATATTTATTTATTTTTTTATTCAAAAAAATTATAAAAATAATTTTGTACCAATATTAAATATTTTTAATAATATCTCATTATAAACATAATTATTGTCTAAAAAATAATTAATTACAAATTTTATATCTTAAAACTAAAAAAATTGCCTAAGGCGACAAACACACTTGAGCCGCCTTGATTTTGTGTTCAAAAGAAAGACTTGGAATCATAGGGAAGTCCTTAGTGTTTACTATTTGTTTGGTCTTCTCGAGTGATGCATTATCCAAATTTAGCCCCAAAATGAAGAAATTTGATTTGTTCACTAGTGGTGGAAATGAATATCCGTTTATTAATGATGTTATTGGTAAGGTCCTACATTGCCTATATGTTCCAAATACGAAATATTTGATATAGAAACTTTTGAAAGTGCAAAATTCTTTGTTTGTTTGTTTGTTTGTTTTTTTTTTTTTTTTTAAGACTCCTACCAATATCGATAGGTAATGGCTGTAAGAACTAAAACTCAAAATCTCTATGATTCTTACAAGTAAAAATACTAATATGTTTGATAGGGTAATTTTCTTTTATATAATGCCTAAGGTCTTATTTACTGACCTCAACTATCAAATTAAGTTTTGATTTTTAATTTCTTAAATAAATAATTAATGTGTTGTAGAATTCAGGTTAATTTCCACCAATAATAAATTCACCTTGATAACTATTATTTAGGTGACTAGAGTGAAAACGATTGTACTAAAAATCACCCCAAGATAAATTCCCAGGAAAGTGGTGGGGTTACTATGCCTCCTTAAAAACCACTCCTTAGACAGAATTTTATCAAGACAAGTAATTTTAATAGGACAATAATTAACAACAGCTATACCCGACAATAGCTATTAAATAGACATAAAAGAGAACACCAAAATTTAACGAGGTTCGGTCAATTATGCCTATGTCCTCGGACACTACCAAAATAATATTTCACTAATTGAGAAAATATTACAAAAGAGGGAAAGAATACAAAATTGCCTAAATAGGAAAGAGGTCAATTTTGGGATGATTACAAAGGGGGGAGGAGGAGTCAATTGATAACCAAGGACTCCTCCCCTTTTTCTTTTATTTCCCGATGTGGGATTTGCTAAAACAAACATAATGGAGTCTTTACTTTGGATCACTTAATTGCTCTTCCTCTTTTTGTTTTGCTTGCATGTTCAAGCTTCTTATACTTTTGATAGAATAGAACTGTATAACTACTAGTGTGTTGATTTTATAATGAATGAGCTAAAAGTTACAAGAGAACAAGACATGGGAACAAAATGACCAATTAATATGTAGCAGAAATAATTTCATTCAAGACACTAAATTACAATTGGAATAAACCCACTATCTAATTACTCAAGATAGGCATAACTTGCAGAAAGAACATAAATTAATCATTTGATTAAAAAATTCTGTTTTCATTGGAAGAGATGAGGACATAAAAATCATATTGCAAGGAGAATATTCTATTGATTTAATGAATAAATGAGCTAAAAGTTACAAGAAAACAAGATACAAGAACAAAATCACCAATTAATATCTAAATTGATATTAACTTGGAGAAAGAACATAAATTGATAAGGTCACCATCTACTGCCTAGCCAAACAATGATGTCTGCATATAAAATCATATGCTGAGGTAGATTTTTGATAACATACAAGAAAAAAAAATTCTTTTTTTTTTATGGACAAGAATTAAAACTTATGTTCAACACTTTTCAGTTGAATGGAGTGAGGAATGGGATGAAAAGGAAGGATCAATTAAAATACTTGGAAATTATTTTATTCTTCATATAAACAACTCATTATCTCAATTGTTCATTATAGCTGTTTTTAATGCTGATGCTCAATACAAAAGACAATTATGTGGAAAATTTTCCATTTGTTGAAATTGAATGTGCAAAATTCTCTATTTCATACGCGCAATTCTCTTCTATATAAATGGCTTTATTTACTAATATCAAATTAATTTTTCACTTTCAATTTCTTATAAAAATTAACTAATGGAGTCTTCACTTTGGCTCACTCAATTGCTCTACCTCCTTTTGTTTTACTCGGCCTCATCTTTGTCTTTGAACTCCTCCTTTTCATCATCACAAGTACTTTGTGCTTATGATCAGAGCCATGCCTTGCTCCAATTCAAAAATTCCTTTTCCATTAACACTTCTGCTTCTTTTAATTGTTCTATATATAATGTTGATCCATGTGATCTTGGTTTTCAATGTGATTTTGCTCTTCCTTATCCCAAGACAAAGTCATGGGAAGAGGGTATGGATTGCTGTTCATGGAAAGGAGTCATTTGTGACTTGGAAGCAGGCTATGTGATTGAGCTTGACCTTTCTAGCAGTATGCTTTATGGTACCTTCCACTCCCATAATAACTCTCTTTTCTTCCACTCCCATAATAACTCTCTTTTCTTACTTTCTCATCTTCAAAAGGTAGACCTCTCCAACAATTATTTCATTGGCTCCAATATTTCATCTCAGTTTGGTCAGTTGTTGCATTTGACACATCTCAATCTAAACTGGACGGGTTTTGAAGGCCATGTTCCATCAGAACTCTCTCATCTATCCAATCTGGTTTCACTTGATCCCTCTTGGAATTATGGTATGAAACTAGAAGCAATTGCTTTCAACAAGCTCATTCAGAATCTAAACAAGCTGAGAGAACTTAGTGTTTGTGCAAAACCGTAAGTGCACGGTGTCACCAAGTAGTATAACAAATATCATTCCCACGAGGACTCATTCTAATCACCTATTAATCGAATTCTTTATTATTTAAGGCTTTCGAATTTACTTTGTTTTGAAAACTAAATTAAATTAAACAAAAGAATGCAAAATAAATTTCTTAAAATTTATTAAAAAATGAATTATCAATCTATGAAATTGCTAGGGATTGATTCTCTCCACAATCATTAGTCATTTTCAATTAATGTGTTATTAAGCTTGCACATTCTTGGGGTTTCTAAATTATCAATTAGCCTTTTAAGAACTAACTAATGTTTTTAACTCATGAATTAACTTAAGAACACTAAATTCCAATTCTCATTGCAAACCTATTTCCCAAATTAAATCATAAATTAGTTCATCATACCCATATGAAATTTAATACATTTATTATATCTCTACCAATAAAAGAATTAAACCTATGATTATAGATCCATTAAGGTTTTGATCTCTCAACCTAAAACCTCAATTTTAATTATGTAAATGGTGATCAAGCATCAACATAAATTAACCATAATAATCATAGTATGCAAGAAAATAATAAACACATTAAATGAAAATTAACTAAATCATGTTTAGATTATCAATCCCCAACATAAATAAAATTTACCTAACCATAATATTAATCATGTTTTCAAATGCAAAAATAAAATACATTAAAAACTTAAAAAAAAAAACAATAAAAAAAGAAAGGAAGAAAAACTTTTTATTGCAGCCCTTCTCCAGCAAACCCTCTCCTCCCCCATTCTTCACTTCCTCGTGTATATATATATAACTTCAGCTCCCTTTATTTATTATTAACAATTCCATAATATTCCCACAACTCTTCTCTCCCATCTCTAATACATTTCTCCTCCATACCACCATGCCTCCTCTCCATAACTCACCCATGTCTCATCCATATCACACCCATATCACCACATCTCTTTTCCCATCTTTTGTCCATATCTCCCCAATATCTAGTCAATTAAAAATTGAATAAAATAAAACACAAAAACTAGATGTAGCCATGTCATAAAGAAATTCGTTCAAGATTAGGTGTGCTGTGGTTGAAGCTTTGCTTCCATGGTGATAGTTGATAAGATAAGATATACATACTATACCTAATTGTTGTTACGCTATTTTTATATTTATCTTTACTTTGTTTTACATTTTTATCTTTTCTTTGTAAACCATCATTACGTTGGTTTGTAAACCAATAGTATATATTTTGTACCTTTCTCATTTATGAAATATAACTGATACACTTATATTTACATGGTATCAAATTTGTATGTAATTGGCATGACCACCTCCTTCACTGCTTGGCAAGCACTAGCAAGTGCTTTCGAATTTGTATCTCAGAATCGACAATTGCAAATTCACATAGAATTGCAAGAATTGAAAAATAATGATTTATCGGTATCTCAATATCTTTAAAAGGCAAAATCATTAGCTGATGAACTCACCTTTGCTAGAAGACCACTTTCAAATGTTGAATTCAATGCCATCATCTACCGTAATCTCGGTCCTGATTTTCACAATATTATTTTCAAGAATTACATGGGAAACTTGTGGCTTATGAAATTTTAACTTAATTGTTGACCTCACCTGATATGAACAAAATAACGTCCGCCCTACACTATCTTCTCCTTCTCTAACCGGTACCCACCCAATGCTTTTGCGCCCTACTATTATGAACAAACGCCATGCCCACCTTGCCCACACCTAAGCTACCCATTCTCACTTCTTACACAATGAACCTCAACTCTTCAAGGATGCAATTCAACATGATGAATGGAAACAAGCTATGGATAGGGAAATTGCAGCATTTCACCAAACCAAAACATGGTCTCTCGTCCCACCACCACCAAACACCAATATCATTGACAACAAGTGGATATTTCGCATTAAAAGGAAATCATATGGAGGCATTGATAGATATAAAGCCCATCTTATTGCCAAGGGGTTCACACAAATTTCAGGATTGGATTACAATAAAACCTTCAGCCCTGTTGTGAAGGCTACTACTATTAGAGTCATTCTTGCTCTTGCTACTATGCGTAAATGGCCACTTCGCCAATTGGATGTCTCTAATGCCTTTTTACATGGCACTCTTAAAGAAGAACACTATATGGTCCAGCCACAAGGATATGTTCATCCTAAGTATCCTCATCATGTCTGTAAACTACATAAGTCTATTTATGGACTAAAACAAGCCCCACGAGCTTGGTTTGCCAGACTTGCTACCTTTCTTTTTTTACTAAATTTTGTTGCTTCCAAGGCCGATAACTCTTTATTTATTCTAAGAAATGGAGCTGATGTTGTTTTTCTTTTAGTTTATGTTAATGACCTTGTGTTAACAGGTTCAAGTTCAGTTCTACTTCAACGAGTTGTTGCTTCATTATAACATGAATTTCCAATTCGTGACATTGGCAACTTACACTATTTTCTCGGCCTTGAACTCAAGACTTCATCGGATGGCCTTCATCTTTCTCAATAATGGTACCTTACAGATGTTCTACAATGTCACAACATGCAAAATTCCAAAGCTTGTCCTACACCAATGACGGCAACAACCAAGTTAACCAAAACCGATGGCACACCTATCTCCAATGGCCAAGCTTATTGCCAAATCCTTGGTGCTCTTCAATATGCTATAATAACAAGATCAGATATTGCATTCAGTGTAAATAGACTCTGACAGTTTATGCACAATCCTTTAGACACTCATTGGCAAGCTCTTAAGCGTCTATTACTCTACATTAAAGGTACCTCTTCCCATGGCATTTTCTTCTCTCAAGACAGCCCACCAGCTTTACATTGCTTCACTGACAGTGATTGGGGTGGTGATTATGATGACAGGCGTTCAACAAATGGCTTTGCAATTTTTCTTGGCAAATCCTGAGTTTCTTGGATTGCTAAGAAGCAATTTACTGTGTCCAGGTCATCCACTGAAAGTGAATATAAGGCAATAGCCAATGCAACTTCTGAACTGATTTGGCTTCGAGGTTTATTGTCTGAACTACAAATTCTAATTTCTTCCACAACATTACACTGTGACAACCTTAGAGTTGTTTATCTCAGTGCTAATCCTGTTTTTCATGCTCGCACAAAGCATATTGAATTGGATTATCACTTTGTGCGCGAGCAAGTTCAATCCAGTTTTCTCCAAGTTTAGTTCATGCCTACTCAAGATCAGCTAGCGAACCTCTTCACCGCTTCCAAACTCTTTGTCATCTTCTTCCTCTTCATTCTGCCCAAGGGTTTGCGGGGGGCTAATAAGATAAGATATACATACTGTACCTAATTGTTGTTACGTTAGTTTTATATTTATCTTTACTTTGTTTTACATTTTTATCTTTTCTTTGTAAACCATCATTACGTTGGTTTGTAAACCAGCAGTATATATTTTGTACCTTTCTCATTTATGAAATATAACTGATACACTTACATTTATAATAGTGAACACTCCTCTCAAAATGCTTGTTTCCTCCAAATTTGCAATTACACTTCCATTCTACAAAACAAACTAAAACATGAAAAGTAAACCAATTCCACTAGAAAAAATGACTCAAACACATTTAAAATATGCACTAAACATACTTAAAAACTACTACTATTAATATATAATCAAATACCCCCACACTTAGTTTTTTGCTTGTCCTCAAGCAAAATGAAAACAATACGTATCAACAACACGAACTCGCTGCATTAATCAATTTTAACTTGACCAATTAACAAAATCTCCGCTTAATATAAGGTTTAAATTATAAAAACAGAATAAGCAACTCATGATCAAGAACATATATAAAGATTATCAAGTGGATAGCAAACTCTCTTGTTGAATATACAAACGTACACAAAGTAAGATTCACAAAAAAGAAAAACAAGCCAGATAGTGTTTTTTTACTAGAATTACCTTTAACAATACACAAAGAAGATTTATATAAGTTTTTTTTTTCAAACAAAAAAAAATTGCTTGTGGACGTTCCAATCTTCAGAATTCCCCCGCCTCTCCCACACTTGTACTCTTTAAAGAGCATTGAAGTAAAGGAGCATTGCAGAATTTGACTTAAATGGAATTTGTTTTATTTAAATAAAAGAGAACAAAAGAGTTCGACTTTTAATTCGGCTGCATAAAGTAGCTGAAAATTTGAGGCCAAAATTTTTTTTTTTTAGTTATATAAAAGAAAGCAAAAGAAGTAAAAACGTGGTACCAAAAGTAACATATAGGTACCAAAAGTAACATATATATATATATATATATATAATGAAGAAGGAAAAAAAACAAATTGCTAAATCCAGCTGCAATAAGGACTGTCACAACCGAAGACCACACCTATGCAAAATTTTTTTTTATTTGTTTTTTTTTTAATGTTGCTTAAGTCCTTGCTCTTCATTATTCATACCTGCAAAAGAAACAAAGAAATAAAGATGAGCACTAATCATTAATGAAAAAGAAGAACGTAGCTAACAAACACAAAATAATAATAATAATAACATAGCACAACAAAATCAAACTAAAAGATGGTCCTAATGTTACTGAATTTATTTTGTATATGGATTTTTTTTTATATATATATAAAAAAAAAAGCCTGCAGTGCTGCGATAGCAGCTGAATTTTATGGTGACAACAAATGCTTTTGCTGGAAGTTTGGGTGAGGCTGCGATAGAAACCTAACTTCAATCGTGACAGTAGCCTAACTTCAATCGTGACAGTGTACCATTTGCTGATTTTTTTTTTGAAAATAATCTGCGATAGCAGCTTTGCTTCGGTCGTGACTGAATATAGTGCAGATCGTCCATCAATTAGTGCCCTGTGATTGCAGCACAAATTCGATAGTGACAGCATGGTTCAGTGCCCAAATTTTTGAATGATGCTGCGATAGCAGCAAGGAGTCGGTCGTGACAATGACTTTGGTTGCTGAAATTTTGGATGACGTTGCGATGGAAGCAAATCTTCAGTCGTGACAGCATATAGAGAAACTTAGGGACGAGAAGCTTGCTGCGATCGTAGGTTCACTTTGATCATGACCGGATGCTGAGCTGACCAGTGATGTAGAGGAGAAGCGATCGCGGCATGACTACGATGGTGACCGCGTTCATCAGGTGGTTTAAACACTAGAGAGGTGACGATAGCAGCAATGCTGCTATGGTGACCGAAATTTGGCATATATCAGAAAGTCGAAGAGCTGCAATCAAAGCTATGCTTCGATCGTGACAGTGAGTATCAGATGGCTTAAATGCTTGGCTAAGCTGTGATAGCAGTTTTAATGCTATGGTGAACGAAGCTGGACGCTGAATTGAGAAGTTTGCAATTGTAAAAATACTTCAAGCTTGACCAAACTGACTTCACCAACTTTATATCCAAATTTACACTGCAATTCACCACTAGACCTGCAAGAAAATCCAAAACACCTCATTAAATTTATTTATTATTTTTATTTCTTTCTTTATTTAATTTTTATGCTAAAACAAGTGCAATTTCACAACACAAAGATTAGCAGCGAACAAAATAAATTAAAAATATAAACCAATGAACGAAATAAAAAAAATGCTAATTTTAGGTCATGAACAAAACCAAAAAAAAAATTTATACCATTTATTTTTATTTTTATTTTATTTTTTAATTTTTTATTATTTTTATTATTTTTTTATTTTTTATTGAATCTGAAAGAAAAACACATAAACACACTTTATTACACTCGTTAAAAATTCCAAAGCATCATAAAAACAAACCTCACAAAGAAAAGAAATAATAAAAATAAAAAATAATATAATATAATATAATGCGATTAAATAACATGCGTAATTGTGAAACACAATAAAATAAAAAACACTTAAAAGAAAAGTAAAGAAATAAACAAAGCTAAGGAGAAAGAATACTCCCCTCACGGAGGTAATCCTGGAAGTGAAGGAGAAGGCACTTGGTGTCCCTTCCAATCCTGGCATAGCAAATTCCAAAAGTGTCTGCTCATTTGCTCTTTGTTCTGCCATGGTGTGTGATTCCACCTGAGATCGTTTTCTATTTTCCTTTTCAAAAATAGTAAGCTCTGGTATGAAGGTGAGAGATTTTGTTCTTGTTCTTCGGGTGTTATGCATACACCAAAGAACTCTGCAAAATCAAAGAACAAAAGAAAAAAAAACATAAAAGAAAAGGAAATAAAATTTGGTACCTTAATCCAACAAAAATTAAATTAATTATGATGTTAGAACCAAGTCCCCGGCAACGGCTCCAAAAACTTGTTGGTGTAAAAACCGCAAGCGCACAGTGTCACAAAGTAGTATAAAAAATACCGTTCCCACGAGGACTTGTTCTAATCACCTATTAATCCAATTCTTTATTGTTTAAGGCTTTCGATTTTTTTTTTTTGAAAACTAAATTAAATTAAACAAAAGAATGCAAAATAAATTTCTTAAAATTTATATAAAAAGAAATTATCAATATATGAAATTGCTAGGGATTGATTCTCTTCACAATCATTAGTCATTTTCAATTAATGTGTTATTAACCTCGCACATTCTTGGGGTTTCTAAATTATCAATTAGTCTTTCTCAAGAACTAACTAATGTTTTTAACTCATGAATTAACTTAAGAAGGCTAGATTCCAATTCTCATTTCAAACCTATTTCCCAAATTAAATCATAAATTAATTCATCATACCCATATGAAATTTAATACATTTATGATATCTCTACCTATAAAAGAATTAAACCTATGATTATAGATCCATTAAGGTTTTGATCTCTCAACCTAAAGCCTCAATTTCAAGCATCAACATAAATTAAGCATAATAATCATAGTATGCAAGAAAATAATAAACATATTAAATGAAAATTAACTAAATCATGTTTAGATTATCAATCCCCAGCATAAATAAAATTTAGCTAAACATAATAACCATCATTTTTTCAAATGCAAAAATAAAATACATTAAAAAAATAAAGAAGAAAGGAAGAAAAACTCTTTATTGTAGCCCTTCTCCAGCAAATCCTATATTCTCCCATTCTTCACTTCCTCATGTATATATATAACTTCAGCTCCCTTTCTTTATTATTAACATATCCCATAATATCCCCACAACTCTTCTGTCTCATCTCTAGTCCATTTCTCCTCCATATCACCATGCATCACTACTAGAAAAATAAGTTTTAGCAAGAGGAAATTTCGTCATTAAAAGTGCATTTCCCGTCGTTAAAAACTTTTAGTGACGGAAAAATTACCGTCATGAACCGTCATTATAGGCTCCGTAGTTAAAAGTAAACAGTGACGGGAACAAGAATCCCGTCGTTAAAACAAATAATGACGGGATGATATCCCGTCACTATAAACTATCAATAGCGATATAATTTCCCGTCATTGAAAGAGATTTTTCTATCGTTACAAGTCTTCAATAACAAGAGTTATT
>CATIWK010358767.1:0-16823 GCA_949634005.1 Mallotus japonicus
CTCTCTTCATGGATTGGCTTTTATAGCATCTTCCCATACCTGATTTAAATCTACACCAGCATGCATATAATCTATTGTTTGTTGAATCAGCCAGTCTCCTTGCACGTGTTGACTACCGTTCAACCTGTTACCGACCAACTGCACTGCATTTATTAAATTGGTTTGGCCATAAATGAGCATGCATGATCCATGGAATTCATAAAGCTAGTCCAACAAGTGAAGATGAAGATGCTCTAGGCGTAGCATATAGGCTTCTTAAAAACATGAGGCATCTTCCCCTAGCATGTCTTATTCGAGCACCCAGAAATTGCACTTGGTTTATCCACAAAAAATTTACTGTGCAAACGCTAATATATAGGCAATGCTTACTAGGTAGAGAGGACCCCAGCAAAGCTTAAATGGAGCCAAATTTGTGCATATTTTCCTGATGTTGAATGCTAATAATTGCAACTAGCACTTCATATTTGTAAGCAAGAAATCAAAAGATTTCTCTCTTTTTTTAAGGAAAAAAATGGAATTGAAAAAGGGAAAGAAGCACATTTATATTAGTACATTACCGGTACATGATATTTTACATTTCAGCACATAAATTTTACACTGATAAGATTTTCTGCTGGTGGGGGATTTTATAAGTAAAGAACCCAACAGTTAGTCGCATCTGATTCAAACCAGGTATGTTGTCAATGTTAAATGCATTTGAACTCACACCATATGTTAAGTTTGTTTTTATCCATAACCAAAGCCCTGCTCCTGTTCTACGAAAGCAAACAATGTACAAATTAGGAGAATGGTGAAAATATTAGTCTACCAAAACCTCAAATTCTGATTCATATAATCTGTGTTAAATAAGGTTATGAATGTGTACCTTCCAGGTGGAGTTCATGGGTCACATGTTCAAAGTGGGGTACTGAATTTTTTTTAACCTTCTTGAGCATATGTCTGGACCTGCAATCAGTACAAAAATTATACACTAATTTTTATTAATTATGGTCACTCAAAGTTAGATAGCTTAAATACTCAAGAATTTGATTATACTTCACCATCCACGAAAAGCAGATTAAAAACATTTGCATGGCATTTTGAGGAGGCTCAAAATAATTATTGCAGATGAAGAAATCTGAGTTCAGTTTTTACAATGTGAAGTGGACTTAAGATCGCATGCTATGACTCCACATAACATAGTTGCTTGTGATGAATATGCAAAGGTAAAAAGTCAAAATTGCATTACTCGCTACTATTTATTGTCCAAGTAAATCATTTTAGTGAATACTGGACCCTTTGACAGAGCTCCTGCACAAACTCCAAATCTCAAATAACAAGGGAAGATATCTCTTCTAGCTGGCTTTTAAGATTGGAGTTTTTGTACATATAACACTCACAGCACTGCCAAAGTCCTTTGGCAACATATCATAAAACAATTGCCATACAGGATCTGCTCATGGAAGTGCTTATGAAATGCTTCCTTCTTGTATATGATAAATTAGTTTTCTTTATCTATCAAAAGGCATTTTCAATATTTTGTTTTTCATCAATAAATGTATTTATGCACATATTAGGCAAGCTTTCTGTATAATCTACCTCAGCCAAATTATCTTCTGTGGAATAATTTGGTGCAGTGCAATTCCCATCATGAGAACCATCATATCTGAGGACTCTAAGTTTCCCCTCCTGCAATTCATAGAAAGAGCTGGACCGTTGAAGAAAATAGACAGACAAAAAGGAAATTCAGAAAAAAGTGCACACCTTAGTTCCATAAACAAGGCCGCCCCCAGCAAAAGGATGGAAACAAGCAACATTGACCTCATCCTCGGCACTAGGAAGAACTCTCACAAGTTCCATATCCGAAACTCTGTAAACCTGAATGATGGAAACAGAGTATTAGCGATTGAAGTTTAACAAGGGAAATGCCAAACAGGTCAAGATATTAAGAAGGATGCTAGTGTCACACTTATGGCATATGAATCCTTGTTTGGACATTTATCTATATATTTATTTTTGGTTGAGGGAGGGGAATATTTTGTTAGTTATAGCATGCAAAAAATGGTGAGAATCAGAAAATGGGCTATTACCTCCAGAACTGTGTAAACAGGAGATGTTGTTTCCCCATCAATAACAATACTTTTAAGAAGAGATCCATGACGTCGACCATATGCCAATAATATATGCTCAGAAGTGGGTGAGAACTGCAGAAACAGCATGAATAATGAAATACAATCCACAACAAAATAAAAGCATAGTTGAAAAGGTAAATGATGAAGCAAAATTGCATTTACACGAGTATAATAGGTGAAACCCAAAGGAGCTAAATGAACATATTCAAGCTTTTAAGCACACAGAAATGCAACAGGAATCCTAATATTTTCCAGAAATCAGTATCTTAATAGACCATATCACTCTGTCCAGATCAAAACATCTAAACCATCAAGTCTGAGACCACAGGAAAGTCATTATAAGGAGCTCAGCTATATGCACTATATTACTACTACAGAGTAATAGCATCAACATGCCTCTCCTAAGCTAAAGAGTGTGGTGAGCTAAAACGAAAAATGTGGATGAAATATGCACACACCAGCTATCATCACATAGAACATAGAAACGCAATTAACAACGGAACAAAAAGAAATTGCACAGTAATATGAAGAGAAAGTTATTTATAGTGAGTCACAACAGATCATATTAACCAGTTAATATCACAAAACAGTCCTGTCATGACACACAGATAAAAAAAGATACAAATAAATTCCATCTACCAAAGAGCGACTAACCTGGATAGAAGTCAAGCAGTGGGCAGCTCTAATTGCTCGTGATACAAGTACTGAACCAAAGCTGAATAAAGAGAAAAAAAGAGTTATATATAAGATAACCTTATCTTTCAGGTGGAGGAGCAACAATAACAGAAATAATATATCATGAGTTGGGCTGAAATTTACGTTGCTTCCTCCAGCGAATATATTCGAAGCTCATACATAACTTGGTGGGCTGAGATTGGATGTCGAGTAGGTGATGTTGAAGCCCCAGAATCTTGTTGAACTAGTGTTTGTAATCCAGGATCAATCTCCATATTAGGAAGCATGCAAGCAACACAAGCAGCTAAATATCTTCCACAAGGTGAAAAATGGGCACCCATTTCACTGCAAACACAATTGCATGTCAAAGCTGAAAAAGTAAATATATATGAAAGAAACGCTAAAAAAAATTTGTAAAACTTGACATTTAATTTCACAAAAACAAATTCATGACGATGTGCGATTACAAAATGTTCATGAGTCAAAGAACCCAGAAAACAACCAAACTAAAACAGAGCATGTCACAAGATCAAGGTGTAATGTCAGCAAGCATATACTTTTGTCCTGATATCTTAAATAATAAAGGATCTACAAAGGGAAATCATAATATTCCACTTACCTACATAGGACAGCATGAGGTATGGCTAAACGACATCTTTCAGTGCTGAGTGGGGCACAAGGATGCTCTATATCATGTGACCACACCCTAAGCTTTACAGTACAAGGTAACTCTGCCGCAGCAGCAGCTAGTGACGTGGCAATATCAGACTGAGTATCAGTACTATCATTTTGTGTATTAAAGTGAGCCATACTTTCCCCAGGGAAGCGGAAGCGTGAAACATGATGTTGCACGCCAGATCTCCCAGATAGGTTACTGCTGGTAAGCATTGCTAAAGTAGCCATTGCAGCCTCCATATTGTGACTAGATAAATAAGATGAGGAAGAACCAGTATACTGCGCTGGATATTCATGACTACCAACATTGAGAGGAAGTGCTGGTGGAACACCAGCTTGACTTTGACCCATTAACCATCCTTGCAAAAAGTGTAGCTCCCACCATGTTGGATCTCTAGAAGGTACAAACTGACGAAGTTGCCCAAACCCTATAGATTGCTGCCCAACTGAAATGTTTTCAGACCCTCCAACCACTGCACTATTACTACCGCCAGATCTTTCTGGATCATTACAATTTTGTGGCAAATTCCCCTCTACAGGCTGAATTTCATCAGTCTCCATAGCATCTACAGCAGTGTTGGAAGCACCAGTTCTGATCCCAGTAAGGAAAGGATTGCTTGTTGTACCTTCTGCACCAGGATGTGAACTGGTCGCCACTGCAGGGAATGTCTCCATAGGGGACACTAGAGTATCATAATTCACTCCTGCATTTGCATCTATTTGCAACGGCCTTGAACCAGAAGACTCCCCATTCATTGTGCTTGAACTGGCATGTCTATTAGCATCTGTTCTAGTATCATCTATAGAGAATGAAGGCACGGACAAGAAAGGTGGGGACATGAGAGGCACTTCGGTGGACAAACTAACATGATCACTAGACTGAACATTTGCTACAAGTACAGCAGGAGGAGGATATTTAAGATAACCCGGAGATGTTGCACGTGTCATACATGAATCTGAAGAGTCAAGATCATTGACCTGCATATCAGTCCAGTAATTTAATCTGCACGATAGGATGAGTATATAATCAATTAAATGCCCTATAAATTATTCACCTCAGCAGTCAAGAGAAATGGTGCAGCATGTGGGTGAAAATGCACTGCTCGAAGAGAACGTCTTGTCCTTAATACAATGACTGGTGACGATGCCTCCCCTCTCTTATTGTAGTGCCAAATGTACAGCTGATACATGATATGAAATACAAATGGTATTTTATGTTTTATGTCTTCTGCTCTCTTGTATGAAGGGGGGAAAAAAAAAGGAGGTGAGATTCAACACCTTGTGACCTGATGCAACTGCGAGCAGTTCCCCTTCAGCATGAAAAGCAATAGAAGCAATAGGACGATCTATCAGGGGAAACAAATCCAGTAAAATCAGGTTCACCACATGCCATACATGCCTCAGCAATCATACAGGGAGAAAAAATTACACAAGAGTAACCAAGACATGAGTCAGAGTTGAAATTACAGAAATCACGAGAGCCTATACACTCTGATGTGTTTGCATTCCATAAGCGGACCTCATAATCCAAGCTCCCACTTGCAAGAATTTCAGGATGCAATGGATGGAACCTAACCTGTAAGAAGAGCACCTTAATATGGAAGAGATAACTATAAAGACATGAGTCATTAACAGGAGCAGGCAATTGATTTGAGATGAAAAGCAAGTGTGTAATTTTTAAATTATAGAAACAATAGAAATCATAACGAAAGAAGGAAAAAAAAAGAAAAAACAGCAGCAAGCAAGCAACAGCGTGAAATGGAGGAAAGGAGAGAACTCAATCAAGTACTTTTAGTAGTTTTCAATATTGAACAACAGAAAATAAGATGTGCAACCAGAATGTATGTCATTTAGTTCATAAACAAAACAGTCATTGACAACCTAATAATGAAAATTATGACAAGCCTAACCACAGATGCAGTTTGGGAAAAATTTACAACCAATTTTTCAATAGCGAAGACTGGTTGGAGCATAAAGTAACATTTGGCAGGCACATAGAGTATAATGAGTAAAAGCACAACTAAGCCAACCCCTATGGTCTACTGAGAAAATTACACTGCATATAGGCTCACAGCTTTAGAACTGATGCCTCTGATGATCAAAGTGCCTCTTTCTTTTTCCTTTTGGGTTCATGGAGAAGGCAGGGAAATGCATGGATTTGAACAACCCCTATCAGTCTGCACCGTGAGGCAACCACTTGACCACAAATCCAATGGTTGCTAGTTTAACATGCTAGAAATTCTCAAGCTAGCAAGAGGAGAGAAAAAGAAGGGCATTTCATGTCCCATAATTTTTGGTAACTTACAATCCTAAGTGGGATTAACTGAAAGAAGAACTAGCAGTCATTGAGCAGGAAGATCCTTCAAACATGTCATAAAATACAATACATTTAGTTAAGTTAATAATTAGAAATTTTGAAAAAGGCCGAGCAAATTGACAACTAACTGGTATAGTATATCACTATGTGAATCCACTTTTCAACTCACCACCCAAGGAGTCCTCCGATGACCTCTCAACACCTTTAAGCAGTTTCCTGTTTGACAATCAATTATTTTCACAGTGTGATCACCACTGAAAAGAAAAATAATAAAAAGTGAGATAAGTATACAATCACATATTAATATCCGACTAAATGAACAAAGTACATCAGGAAAACTTACTGCGTAGAAGCAAGTTTCCTTCCATCAGGACTAAATGCAGCTGCAATAGTAGACCGTGGAGGAGGCACAAGTGGACAATACTTAGCAGATAAATGCCGCAACGACTCAGCCTCAACCCTAAAGTACATAACTAAACAAGTAAACCAACAAACAAACACACAAAATAAAACATTAAACAGACATAAACAATGTAAAGAGGTAGAAGAAATTACCAGGAAATAAGGCCACGTTTCGCATCTCTTGCAGGTTCACTTCTTGGTACAGATGGTGAATTAGCATTACCGCCATTACTATTACTCCATTGAGAAGAATCTCCCCACCGCCTCTTCGGTACATGCTTTGTTTTCGGACAAATCTCCCTCCTCACTAACAAACACAATGCATTTCTACCACTACAACATACATACACAAATCAGAAATCCAAAACTAAAACTCAAATTCGATCAAAACACTGTTCGAACTCTATTAAAACTGCACAAATCTCAACAATTCTAATGAATCTAGCAAAACAAACCTCAAGAGAGTTATATAACTGACCTTCTCAGAGGACTACTAGAAGAATCATGAGATTTCTGGACAGAATTCCGATCGTGATGTACGGAACGACCAGTCATTTCCTTGTTTTGGCAATTGAAGTTCATAAATGTTAGGAATTAACTGTAATTGCAGCTGCGAAGATCATCAATAGCTGAGAATTGAAGGATTATAAACCCTAATTTGATGGATCGAGTCTTGATGTTAGGAACAGAGAGGAAGAGATGAGAGCGTTGTTGTTATGTGCCTGTGGCTGTGTGCTGTGCTGATTTTGGATTTGAAATTGCAGACAAAACCTAATACAGAAGAAGCTTAAGCTTAATCTAAGAAGGAAAGCGTAGAGGGAGAGAAAGTAATTTTGTTAGATTATGTTATGTGCATTGTCTAATTTGCCCTTCCACAAACTTTAAAATTCCTAAATCAGTACTTTTTGTTTATTTTCAAAAATTGGTTTTTTTGATTAATAAGTTACTCAATTCACTTATTAATTATAGTAATTTGAATACCCATAATTTAAATAAAAAATAATTTAAATTTGAGACTGTTATTTTATAATATTTTTTAGAATTTTGTAAAAATATTTCTATAATTTTAATTAAAGTTAATATTTAAAATTTGAACCGAGTGTTTGTTATATTATTCTCTCAAAGTATGATTTTAATCGTGGTGGCATATTTTTTATTTTTTATTTTTATTTTTTAAAATGAGTTGTTTTTAAATAAAACAATAATAAAAATTAAATTAATGGCATGTATAATAAAATTTATGTTCAAAGCAAATCACTAGTGAAGTGCATGTTGATATTTATTATTTTCGAAATTGCTTTTATTTTATATGAGTTGTATTTGCTTAAATTATTAACTAAATAACAAGTATTTGGTATTGTATTTTAATTCAATATGATAAAACAAAATATAATAAAGTCACAAAATTTTCATTTATATCAACATATATTTAAAGTAAAGTAGATATATTAGTATATTGGGATTTTTATTATACAATAAAAATAGTAAAAAAATTATTTGATTACATTATATTACATTTTCATTATATGATAATGCATTATGTTACATTGAATTACGTCTTATTAAACATAGGCTAAGCATTTTATATTTGTACAATAGACAAATAAAAAAATGTTATGAATGTCTATAACTTTCCAATACTAATATTAGTACTTATTTTATCGATCAAATATCGCATGTACATTCAAATATAGATGGTTCAAATTCTCGTTCCCCTTTATTGTCTCCTCTTATAATGAAAAATTAAGCACTTCAACTAGCTCAGAAGATATTTATTGATCAAATATAAAATAAATATAAAATCATCTTCATTGTTTATAATTATAAGTTTAATTTTCGGGTATGAATCTAATAAAACTAACATTGAGAAATTTGAACTCTTAACTAAATGACTATTAACTTAGTTTATTTTTTGAATAGGATCAGTAATATCATTAAGATTTTAGCATAATATTTCTAAATTTTTTTTTTTTAACAACTAGTACAAATAGTTAAATTTTAAACACCATAAAAGGGAGAGAAGGGGGAGTGAGAGGCTGGAAACCTACTTCTATTTCTAAAGTTTTTAAAGAACTTTAAATTTCTTTTTAATTTATATTCTTACCTTTTTCAATGTAAATATGTATAAGGGATGAAAGGGCAAGAATGTCACCACATTTTGTAAGTGTCTATTTTGAACAACATTATGGTTGAAGATTCTCTTATCTAAAGCCAAAACGTTTAATGAATTTTATTTTCATCATAATCCAATCAAAGCGAATTAAAAATAAAATATACATAGAGAAAAGTTTTCAAATTTTAAAAAATTATTTGACTAATATATATATTTTTATTTTATTTAAAATACCTAATTAATGTATGATTTTTTTCTTATTTTTTCAAAGAAAGAAATACTAAACAGAAAACAAATCGAAATATAAAAAATAACTACTATAAGTTATAATAATAGCACACAATGCGTAATTCTACAACTAGTTAACCCTAAACTTTAACATCATCATCAAGAATCGACAGACCGAATCATATGAATTTATAATCTTGAAAGTGAATAATTCACATATACAGCCATGAATTTTTACTTTTATCATCTCCAAGACAAACTCTTTTTTATGTTGGAAAGGAATGTCACCAAGTTGCAATAAGTTCTTTACTTAAAAAACACCACTTTAAGTTTTTTTTTTTTTTGAAATATAATATTTATCATTCATTAAAACTCTCTCAAGCTACCACAACCGAAACAAAATTCGGGATTGAATTCCACATATTGAGACCAAATATAGAAAGAGTAGCTCCGACTAACAAATGAGCTATCTCATTCGCAAATCTCTTAACAAATCAAACATAAATTTGATTAAAATGCTTCATAATAGAGCGACAATCTTCAATAATTAAACCATAAGAGGCTGAATTATCTGGATTTCGAAGACTTTGAACCACATGCAATGCATTTGACTCTAGAACTATATGATCCAAATGCTGTGACTGAAGCCAACTGAGAGCTTCTCTAACAGAGATAGCCTCCGCCTCTCTTGGCGAGAAATTTCCATAAGAAGCCTTAGAGAAGGCCCTGATAAACACCACTTGAAGTTGAACTCTTCACAAAACATCATTCCTTTTAATCTTAATTTTGTACACACTTTTCATATTTTAAGTTTCAAAGAGAAAGAGGAGAATTTTCATGGCTATAAGGCGTCGAAACATCCTTTACAACACTACTTAAAAGATTAATTGAATTTTGTCAGAGAAACGAGAAGGATAAGCATCAATAATAATCATGATCTATGTCTTATAATCTCTATTCATTCACTCTACAAATTCAAAAAGAAAAAAACTCACACCAAGAGTGAATAAACTCTCAAAAACAGAATCAAAAACACAATAGAAGGGAAAACTTACTAATTAAACTAGAATAGTAAGGGAGGAGCTGTTCACGGGCAAATAGCCAGCCAACAGCCCCTCAATCTCCCAAAAAAAAAAAAAAAAACTCACTCTGAACATTCTCTCGGTGGCTAGGGTTTGCAAGAAAGAAGGAGAATAATGCAATCATCTCCAAGATTGAAAACCAAATACATGGCAGCTTTACATTTTCGACAAAAGTAGATCAAATATTAACTCCAGCAAAGCAGCTTGTGTCAAGCCACAGCTAGCTGAAACTCATCCTAAATCAAGAACCAACATTATATGGTGCAACAAGAAAAAGTAAACAAAATTTATACCATAAGTTGCTAAGAAATATTACCCTCTCATTGCTAAAACAAAGAGAAATGTAATATCCTATCACGCAAACATGTAAACATGTCGATAGTCGAATCCCAGTAGTTCTTAACAATTATTTAGGGCTATACCTTCTCCAAACATCTAACAAAATTAAGAGAAGTCATACACCTAGAAGGAATGGAGATTTACAGGAGAAAACATGATCCAAAATTGACAAGGGGCAACATCATGCCACCACCAATTTACATATAAAAGAATAACAAATTGATGAGGTTATAGGCTATACACGTGGTGCCCGGAAGCTGATAAATTTGTGTCTTTCAAATGAGATTTTTGTGCTGTATACTCTTGGATTGACTTGGTCCCCATATACGGATTGTTTGATCATCACTCGCTGATGCCAGCATTTGATGCCTTCTAGGGTTCCAGCTAACACAGTTCACTGTCATCAAATGGCCAGATAAAACCTCAATTGGCGTAGGGTTTCGTCGATTCCAGATGTAAACCTGCTCAGACATTTGACCCAGTATGAGTTTTCATTTCCCTCAATTGAATTGTATTGAATTGTTTTTCTGTAAAAAACAATTCAAGGGTCTCTTTCAGAGTAAGCAAGGGGGATCTTGAAAAAGGAGGTACCTGTGTATTCTCACTACCACTGGCAATAAATGCACTATTTAATCCTCCAAAGCAGGAACGTATGACATACTTGTGTTGTTTGTGGCCTGTATATTTTAATGCTTTCTCCCATTTACCAGCAACATCCCACAAATGGATCTCCTGGCTGTTAAGGTTGACAATAAAGAACTTGCTGTCATTGGAAATTGACAAGGAGGTGATAGGATGCTCCTCAGAGATGACTCGTTCAGCATTAGTGACCAAATTGAATATCCGAATGTCCTTATCAGAAAATACACTAATAAGATGCTCACCATCTGGTGTCACAGCAAGATCCAAAACCTTAGGCATTCTTGTGCCCCTCCATGCTTTTATTTCATTGCCGTCACAGTCCCACATGCAGATGCCCTTTTCGGGGTCAGAACTGCCACACACAAATCGCTTTGAGTCGGGAAACCAAGCACATGAGCTGACAATGAAGCCATGATCCCCAAATGTATGCTTGCATGTACCTGTTTCCACATCCCACAGCTTGAGAACTTCTACATTTCCACATGTTAGCAACTTCTCATCATCAGGGCTCCACGCCACAAAGGATACTGGGTTTTGGTGGCTTCGCAACGTGCGTTTAAATGTCAGCCTCCCATCTTCCGGTACCTGGGACAAGATATAAAGAACTACAGAATTACAAAAAACTGAGCAAATCTCTTTCAAGTTAGTTCGCATACTTTTCACTCCAGCTACAACTTGTAAACAAATTTGTAAGCATAAACCCAAAAAAACAACTCAAAATACCATAAACATGTGAATTGTAAAATCTAAGGTGTTTCTGCCATGTAGCGTGTGAAATTAAGCTGCTAAAATTATTAGTTACCAGGCATGGCCACAGCCAGAGACACATAACTAGCAGCGGATCAACTCAGGCAAAAATAAAGTCAACAATACAGTTTTTTTAGCCACAGCCTATGACAAATGACTAACAGGAACTTCTGCATTAAATAGGGAAATCAACTAAACATTCTGCAATACAAATAAAACAAGCATCATAGTCAAAAGCATGATCATTGCTTGTCTAGGACTTTGATCAAGAATAAAAATTCCTGAACTGGTTCTCATATTCATACTATTCAATTCCAAAGGAGATAGTATAAACTATGAAAAGAATACCTCCCATATGATGGCTGTGCAATCACTTGATGAAGAAGCCAGGTACTTCCCATTATTAGAAAATTGTACAAACCAAACTTCATTCTCGTGCTCGGTCAAAATCTACAAAACCACAGATGACAAGGGTAACATGTAATTTTAGCCATATAATATAAGAAAAAAACAAGTGGGCAGCCCAGTAAAATAAGCAATTGAAATGCTGTAGAGGTATTTCACAGCAATAAACCATTTATGTATACAGCCCAAAACCATGTGGCCTAAAAGTGGATCCATATGACCCACAGAACTATGGTTTAATAGAGTTGAGTTATTCCGATGATATTCAATCAAATTTATTTTCCATATCATTGAGGGCACTAACTCATGTAAGCCATGCATCTCAATTTTTGAGGTATTAAAAAACACATGAGGTTCAAGGACTGGTAATTTCACATAATGATGCAGAAAATATTCTAGATTTATCATCTAAGTATCATGTCCAATAGCATTTTACTTCTGAAAATCTAGTTATGATGTGCAATTGTGCATATATTCCCACCACACACACTCTCCCCCTCAAGCACCAGGGAAAAATAAAAAAAGCAATATCAAAAACAAAAGAATAAATACCATCCCAGTGGTTATTTAAATGACAACCTTACTCTAAAATTGATATTACTTGTCATTGATAAGGCCGTCTCAAACCAAAACTGAGAAAGTTTACAAGCTCTGCCAAATAACTTTAAGCTACCAAACCTTAATTAATTTCCTTAATTGATTCTCATGGCTTGCCTTCTGTTGTTAGCTATATTATCAATGTAGAGATCTTACAATTTGATAGAACAGACAAGTATTAAGAGTGTCAGAAAAAGATATAGATCTTCAAGAAGATTAGCATTCTCATTTGCACATTAAAAGTACAGGGCCAAGTGAATTAAGGTCGGTTTTATTTTTTTCTGCAGTTTGATTCAGGGATCTAATTTAGCATTAACAGCAAAGGAAAAAACCTCTGCCAGATAGAGTGCTCATACAAATTTAGAACATTAAAAAACAGTGCAAGAATTTATCGAATAACTAGAAATTCGTGTTCTGGCTCATTTCCTAATGATATGTATTTAGTCACAACAGGACTTAGCACATTACAATGACAATTTTATAGATTTTATAATAACAACTCCTAATGCACAATTAAGGAATGACAAGAAAGCATAAAGCCACCAAATAGTTTGCATTTGACAATCCTGTGTAGCAGAAATTTCCCTTAGTCGAATTTCAATTGTTTTGATAATTTATGGTTATCAGTTTTTGCAAAATAATTTATTTGTGTATTGTTTATTATGAGAAACAACTTCAACAGCAGAGAAAAGCACACCTGAACTGTCTCCGTAGGGATCTGATCTCTTGTACAGCAATGGTCTTCATAAAGTGAAACTGCCTCCTGTGAATTGTGATACATACATGAATCAATTTGAGCTGTAACAGCAGTTTCAACCAGATGTTCTAACCTTCTTTCAGGCAACACAACTGGAGGAGGAAGCAATTTTTCCAACTCTATCAACAATCCTTTTCGCTGCTCAAAGATGGCCTCATCATCCATTATACCCAAGTCCATCTCCTTCAAGCAAAGAAGACTATAAGCAAGATTGCAAATGTTCTCCCTGCCTAGTCGTAATGAAGGAACCTGTTTCCGTAAAACAGCTAACGCCATAGAATCATCTCCACAGCTCAAACACTCTAGCAAACATTGCTTAAACACAAGAAATAAAGCGGAAGCTCTTGTCTCATCCACCAAATCCTTAATTGCGTTGAGGGTATTAACACATCCATTCCAATTTCCTTCGAGTACTTGTGATTCCAGCAACGCAAAATCCACGGACTTGTATGAAATCCCAGACTCTAATTCCAAACAAGAAGCAGACTTTCCATAACCCAATGAACAAAGGCTCTGAATTATAACTCTTATGAATTCATGCCGTTTAATTAGACCTTTTGTACCAATCACTGCATCTGAATTCTCCATCAACACCTTATTTTCACAAGTGCTTTATCTCGATCTTAAATTACCATTGACCTGATTCATTAATATAAAAATCTGAACTTTCCAAGTAGCAAACTCAACACGAAGAAAACAAAGATCCTATTCAGTAAATAACAAAAAACGTAAAAGAAACAAAACAACACACACACAAAAAAGAAATAATCGCCAAGCAAGAAACTTTAGCATCAAAGACTCATTACAAAGAATACCCACAAGCCCTTGACCTTGAAAATGATCATTCAAATGCATTATTAAAGAAATAAACATCAAAAAAAAAAAAAAAAAAAGCTTGGAGTTTTGTAAGTAAAATTACAATAAACGACAAGCTACAGTGTAAAAATGAAGAGAAGGGGGACAGAGAGAGAAGAAGAGCTGACCATAACTGGAAAGTGAGATTCGTTAGTTGCAGATGATTAGATTTGCGGGTAACAGTCCGTACAGAAGCGAGCGTCCTGTTGATTCGACGCCTGAATTATTGGTGCAAGTTTTGCAGGGTAAAAAAAAAAATGAAAAAAAAGGCTAAAAATTTATGAAAATTAATACCTAGATCAATCCAATGAAAACGTTGTCGTTTTGCTCTCTCTTTTCTTTTTTTTGACACGTTTTTACGTTGTTGTTCTTTTTTTTTTTTGCGCAATTGTTTTTAATTTTTTTTTTAAGAACTTTTGCCTCCATTCTTTTAAATTTAGCGATTTAAATCATAACTGCTTTTTATTGAAAAAAAAAAATCATAATTTTTTTCCTTGTATATATGTTGCTTCGGGTATCAATAATTATAAAAACTAGTCATCTCACGAACTTTAAATAATATACACATTTTAATATAATTATTAAATAATTTTAATAAATTTAAAACTACAAATTAATTAAATATAAAAGTGAAAATTTAGAAAGTTATTATAACAATTTTATTTAATAATTAAGGAAATTTTTAAAAATATAATTTTTAATAGTTTAGGAAAAATGATTAAGTAATTTGAGATTAAAAAATACGTGTTATACAAAAGCTTTTAGAATTTGAATAATATTAGAATATCTATAATAGTGTTTTAATTAAAAAATAAGACTAAAAAATTATAATAAATATTTTATTTTTAATAAAAATTAGGATTTTTAAGAATTTGATACATTAGATTTTAGGATGAATACTTAAATGTGAAGATAGACATTTATCAAATTTTTGATTTAATAACTTTAAGACTCAGCATTTAATATATATATATATATATATATATATATATATATATATATATATATTAGCTAATCGATAATCTAAGTCGGATAAATTTACAACAAGAGAGTAAATATAATCTAACATTGTTTTTTTTATATATAAATTTTGATTATGATACGTTATTCAAAACAATATAAATTTTTTTTAAAAAAAAATTATCACTTAAATTAAAAACTGTTTACTTTTAAAAAAAATTAAATGTATCTGAAAATACTCATCTAAATTATTTTTAATATGGCTGTAGTTATGATTATTTTGTTTTTATAAAATAATTTTTTTAATAACCATTATTAGATGATTCAATATACTTTCAATATAATAAATGCATGTAAGATTATTTTAAGGTATACACAAATATACGTTTATTTAAGTAGTTAATTAATAAAATAATATTAACACATTTTAATAAAAAAAATATAATCATATGTGGTCATTTTATAATAATTTATTTATATATATAACTCTAAAAATATATACAGAAAAGAATATCATTTATAAACCATTTGAAAACTTTAGCTAAATAACTAATATAATTTTGGAATAAACACAATTTTAATTTATAGATTTTAAATTATAACTGCAAATAAATAATAAATATATATATTTATAATAAAATGTAAAAGGTGTCATTTATTCATAATTAAACATATAAATAACTTGCATGCATATGCATTATTATTTTAAAGTATTTTTATTCATGTATTTTTTAATTTAAGAGGAAAGTTCCATTTTCATGTCAGTAAGAAATTAAATTTTTAACTTTTTAGCTATTTCTGCCATTACTTTGTTTAAAATAAAATAACATACTTTAGTTTTTTGATCCAGTAAAAAAATGATACATGTTATTTATAAATAAAAAATAAAATATTAAAATAGATGTTAATTTGAAATAGCAGGTTACTATATAATGATTAGAGATACTAAAATAACCAAGGTAAAACCCATTTTTAAACTCTTAAACTTTCATGTTTTATTGTGTCGAGCCTTTCAATTTTAATTGTGTTGCATTGAGACCTTATATTTTTATATTTGTACATATTAAGGACCTTTTAAAAAATTTACATATCAAAACTTGTGTTCACAAATCAAACCGTTGCATTTTAAGTTTTTTTTTTCAATTTAGTTCAATTAAACACAAAATTCAAAAGGCATTATCTAATTTTTATTAAAAATAGTTCAATCAATTAAAAATTAATATTTTATTATTTTAATGCATTTAAAGTAAAAAATATATTTTTTGTTTCCAACTAATAAAAACTTTAATTTATTTTTTTTATGTTAAAGAACATTTTTAATAATAATTGAAAATAGTAAAAAGTATACTTTTTGTTTAAAATTTTATTTAAAACAAAAAAATTAAAAATAATTGTCACGACCCAATCCGGGGAATCATGACCGGCGTCAGGAAACGGGAATTACTGTAATCGGAACTCGTAGCAAGCTTTAAAAATAAAACTCACATAAAACAAATCATAAAAATATCAAGTAATTAAAAATTTAATCAATAAAATGAAACCTCTTGTCATATAATAAAATATGTCAATACATAATCTTTTAGACATAAGTCTCAGTTAAAAAAAATAGTATTACCTACTACAACATTCAAATACTACTATTGCAGCTTCTAGAGTATAAACAAAAGTTCAAATATGTAATTTACATAAACTAGCCAGGGCAAAAGAAGACCGGCAAAGAGGTCTAGAACTGAGGTCTGACGAAGTAGAATGCCCTAAAAAAAATATTGAAGGGGGTCAGGCCTCACTGAGTGAATTATTATTATATATATACATGCACCCTAATAATGCAGGCATTCAAGCATCAGTATATTAATATATTTATTTTTATATAATAAAATATACACGCAATGCATGCATACGAATGCTCAAAATCCAT